>VMDO01033153.1:0-18247 GCA_007922755.1 Pedetes capensis
GAGTAAAATAGAAAGAATTATAGGTACAAATGAAGCACAAACTTGAGGTAACTTCTTCTTACTCTTCCCTAAGATAGGAGTCAAATCACTGATGAGGTTTTCCCAAAAAGATGTCTCTTGTCTGGCCTGGGTGTACTTTTCTTTCAGTGATGTTAGTTCTGAACTGCAATTTTACAATAAACATGCAGTGTTTTGCAGTAAGTGCTTAGTCTACCTGCAGTTACTTAAGTTTTAATGCCTAACATTATTCTATCCTACCTACTAAAAACTCAACAACTGCATTTCTAGTGCCAGGGTCTTTCCTATTTCTATTCTCAGTTGCTATTACATAATTTATACACAATAAGTTCAAATTACTTAGCATATTATGCAAGCCTTCATAAACTGACCCAGCCTACAATTCCTCCTTCATTTATAATCATTTCACTCCATCTACCACAGGTTCTAGTCAATCTGGGTTACTTGGCCTTACACTATGACATTTTATATTTACATTCCTGCTCCCACTTTGTCTTCTTTAGTGTGGTGAATGCTTGTACATCTGTCTAAATCCATTTTTATTGCTAGTTTCTCTGAAAAATTTCCAAGACTACTTCATGTATCCCCTCAGGCTAAATCAAATTTTGTGCAGTCCTTAGAATATCACACTGCAGCTGGACGTAGTGGTGCACACTGGAACACGGGAGACAGAGGCAGGAGTATCATGAATTTCAGACCAGCCTGAACTACATAGCAAGACGTTGTCTTTATGCCCTCACCCCAAAGGAATATCATATTAGTAGTGAAATTGAAAATTGAAATTGGGTCCAAAAATTGATTGTGAAAAAAGTATATTTATTGTCATACTTTCCTCATCCCTTCCTTCCTTCCTTCTTTCCTTCCTTCCTTCCTTCCTTCTTCTCTTTCCCTCCTCTTCCCTCCTCTTTCCCTTTCTTCAATCCTTTTCCTCCTTTCTCCTTCTTTCCTTTAAAAAACTTATACCACACATTTTGGCTTTTTTCACCAATTCCTATCTAGCACTTCATTTGCATGTTTAATCTCATCATGTTAAGAAAGATATTTTGATCTCCCCAGCTCATCATCCTTATTTGCTTTGCCGCAGGTCTTGCCCAGCCCAGTTGATGGCAATTCCATCTTTCTAATTGCTCCAGTGGAGAAACCTGGAGCCATTCTTGAGCACTCTCTTTCCCTCAGCACACAAAAAATCTTTTAGGATTTTTAGTGTTGACTTCATCCTCAAAGTACATTCAGAATCTGAACCCATCTTACCATCTCTACCACCACATTTTCTTGACTAGATTACAACAGGCTTCTACTACATCTTCGTTATTCCTTATTCTATACCAATTTGTACTTGTAACATACTATCTCCCCACGTGTCTGTCAGCTTGTCATGTTGTGGGCCCTTGCATGTTGCCATGATGCTGAAAGCTATGCCACCAGTATTTCAGATACCAACAGGGCCATCCTTGGTGGACAGGTTTCAGCTGAGCTTCCAGACTAAGAGAGACTAAGGAGAAGGACCTGGAAGCCCACTCCCAAAGCAGTCAACTGTTGAAAACTTTATAAATAATAGAGAAGCACTGTTAAATATAGTGTCAGAAATGAGCCCCTCAGGCTGGAAGTCATTCAAGAAACAGCTGGGGAAGACTTGCCTCCTCAAGTAGAGTCGACCTTAGTGATGGGAACGGACTAAAACCCCTGGGATCTTTAGTTGCTGATGTGGCATGAGTCAAAATGAGAAGAAACACAGTGACTGCAACTTTAGGCTTAAGCATAAAAAGATTGTGAGCATGATGTAGTGTTGGTTAATATTTTGTTCTGTTGTACATAGGGTCACCATGAGTCAGATCTGACTCAATGGCACCCAACAACAACATAATATAACTTACTTTCTTATTGTGTTAATTTTTTATTGCTGTTGCCTCATCTAGAAAGTTAGCTTCTCAGGGCTAGAAGTACTTCTGTTTATCCCTTCTCTATCTCTAGCATCTGGGATGGAGTTGGCACATAATAAATACAATCATGTGCTGCTTGATGAGGGGGATATATTTTGAGAAATATGTCTTTAGGTGATTTTGTCATTGTGTGAACATTGTAGATGTATACTGATATAGAAGTAATGTCTACGACTTCACTGTGTAATATTTTAAAAGACCATTGTTGGATACGCTGCCTACCATTGACTGAACATCTCTCTACCTGTATTTGTAAGTGAATGAATTTGGCTCTATATAGTGAACTTATTTCTATGGCCCTTATTTTCCCACTCCAGTGCTGGGTGAGGGGTTGCAGAAAATCTTCGTGCAATGACAGTATATAAGAGGACATTCTCTTTTGTCCTCAGTCCACCCTAGACATTCTAAGTGTCCCAGTGGCATTTTTTTTTCTTTTCTTCACCTCTTTCATGCACAGGGTTCCTGGGTGTGGTTACAGCCCTTTGCTGAGGAACCAGCCTCCCAGTGGGTTCCATCCTACCCCAAAGTCCAGCTGTCTCCCTAGAGAGCCACCTCTCAGGGGCACACTGGCCATACCACCTGACACCCCTTGACAACTATCTATCTTCTTTCCAATATAAAGCATCCTCCTTCCTCTGCCTGTAAGAGCACTTTCTCCCTCTTTGAGAAGCCCACTCATCTTCTCTTCAGTGAACGTAGGCTCTTCAAACAATAAACAGCAGCTTTGTCTTCAAGCAGCTTCTGTGTCCTCTGAGGAAAACCTGTGAAATGAGAGGATCACCAAGGCCCTAAGGACTGCTTTGATATAGGGTAAGAAGAGGCCATATTATCCCACTATCCACACAAACACTCAAGTTTTCATTTTACTGCTCTTCTCCAATCCCTGGCTATTAAACTACAAAAATCCTTGTGTTTTGGGGATAAATCCTACTTTTCCATGGTGAATTATTATCTTCATATACCCTTGAATTTTATTGAGGAGTTTTCTATTCATGCTTATCTCTGAAATAGATGTGTCAATAGCAGCAGTGTGTGTGTGTGTGTGTGTGCGTGCGTGCGCGCATACACACGCATACACATGCCCACGTGGCTGGTGTAATTTTAGAGTCAGGATTATATCAGCTTTGTAAATTAAGTGAGGAGGATTTATAACTTATTGTATGCCCTGGAATTGTTTACATAATGTAAAAAGTATTTCTGAAAAGAATGAAGCCATATAATAGGTTAACTAAATTTTTGGGAGAGGGGTTAGGACTAGTTTTGTTGGATAAATGTTTCCACTTATTTCAGATCTATGAAATCTACTTGGGCTGTTTGTAAGCATTTCATTACCATTTGGTTGAAATTGTGTATTTCACTGACATTTTAAATGTTAAGAAATTGAGCACACATGGATTTATTTTCTCCTTTGGAGTCCTCCAGAGGATGTTCGTTTCTCCTATTGATGCACCAATTTACAGACTTTAAAATGTTTTCTCTTTATTCATCTGAGAATAGAGAGCAGTCTTTTTAAACTTATTATTTACAATCAGACAGGGTTTACGGATTTCCTCCTAGACACTTCTGGTGCTAGATGAATTCTCTCCTCAGATCGAAATGAGAGGATAATTGATTATATTAAGTCATTGATGGGCAGGCCTCCTTGGCCACTTTCAAGTGCAGTCAGTCATTCACCTAGGACAGCTCTGTGTACAGAAAAGGGAACTGGTCTAACCCCTACTTTTTGCTGCTTTGATTTCTTTGAGGAAGATTTTATCAGTGCATTTTTGGAATATACTTACATGTAGTATATTAAGAGGTGCTTTGTGAGAAGTTTATTTTCCAGGAAACAAGATTTAGGTCATGATGGGTAAAAGTTTAAACATGATTACCTCCTGTAGAATATTTCAAAATTGTTACATGCTCTGTGAATGTATAGGAAAGGGCTATATATCCTTTCCCTCAATTTTTCGTCCATAAGATCACTTTGAAAACCTTTGCATGATGCTGTTCTGTGAACTTTATTTTGGGAACTCTTCTGTAATAGATCAGAGTACTTGGAAATCTATGCCAAAAGCAAGTGACTACAATGCTTTGTGTACCCATCCATTTCAGAGTGTTCAACCAGTTGTTTCTTGGAACTGGTCTCCAAATGGTGGTAGGATGATGCAGGGGGAAGAGCTGATGGATTTTAGCTGACCCAAAAGGCCAAATAGTAGCAGGACCATGATCTAAAGTTTTGAAATAACAGATAAGAGATGGGGGTGGGGGAGAACAAAGAGAACTACTACGTATTCCTACTTTGTTCTTCAGATTTTTAATTGGCTGAGATATTCTTTTTGAACAGATGAAGTATGGATAGACTTCTGAATTTTGCAAATCCGGCTCCACTGTTAGACTTAACAGAAATATCCAATAGATTCTTGTAATGGTCTGCCAACTTTAGTTCACGGAGCTATAACAGCCTTTGTCTTTGTCATTTTCTGTACCATCTTAGGTATTTTAGTGAGGAGTGAGAATGGGCTGGACAAAATATTTTAAATATATAACTGTGTCTCCATAAATATTTCTTTGTTGTTGTTTCGTTCCGTCCAATCCAGCCACCCTGAGTCCAACAGGCAAAACACTATTGTCAGTCCTTCTCTACTGTTCATAGGGTTTTCAATGGCGGATTGATTTTTGGGAGCCGGTTGCCTGGTCCATCTCCCAAGCCTACAGCACCTGGTGTTCCCAGGTGGTCTCCCAACCAAGTACTAACCAGGCCCGACCCTGCTTAGCTTCCAAGATCTGGCGGGATCCGATGCCACAGGGCTATGGCTGCAGGAAAATATTTCTTTAAGTCCTATAAATTAGTAGTTATTATTCATGGCATTTGAATTTAGGAAAGTGAAGGTGGGGAGGAGGAGGCAGGGGTGGGGGATAAACAGCAGACAGGAATAATTGCCCTGGTATTGCTGGCTGATGTAATCCCTGTAGCTTTCACACATCTTGGTTCCTAGATAAACATCATTAGAAATAGGCCACTGCTTTTGCAAACTGGCAGGTCTCCTTTGCTGCCCACTCAGGAGTTCTAAGCAGTCTATTTTTAGAGGCTGTCCCTTGTTAATCTATCTTTTGCCCTCAGCATCCATTAGACTAAATACAACAAACTGACCAGTGCCTGCAAACCATGAGCAAATCATCACCAATTACTTTCAACCAATTTGCTTGGTCCTTTTCACGAATCTAAAGGGCAGACAGGAAAATTCCCAAGTTTGAGGCCAGTGCTTAAGGTACAGTCTGCACACTGGCATTGGATTACTTGCTATCTGTCAGCAATAAAGCAAGTACAGATATGAAGAATTTTGATAGCAATTTGGCATTGCCTGACTTCCAAGGTCATGATTAGAGGTTTTGTCCATTGAACTAGGTATAGATCAGTTAGTTTAGGTGAAGATCAGTTAGTTAGGACACACGTGATGGGTGGCATGTGATACAAGCTAAGCCCTAGTCATGTTCTGATCCTAGGATTTAAAGAGCCCATTGCTTTTTCTCATTTCTCAAGCTCTGCTGGAGGCTTTGCAACCTTTGGATAGACTCTTTCCTGCTTATTTTCAGTTATATGTAGATACTTCCCCAGCCACCTCTGACTCTTTCATGCTAAGGACACTGTCATTCAAATCTGAATCACTTGGAATCTGCAAAACCCCCATGATGGTAGAGAAGCAGGACTTTCTTTTGCCAATTGCTCCACTAAAACTTTTTTTCTAATGGCAGTGACAGAATGCTACATAATCTTTAGCTCATTTGTAGTTCAGGTTATGTAACAGTAACTTGAGCATGAATTAAAGCCTCTCACTCAATGTCACAGACATGCTGAATTTATCTCTGGCTTGCATTTAAATCAGGAGGCCAGGCTGTTCAGCTGTTGCCCAACATAATGTGGCATAAGCCAGGTCCTAGAGATGTAATAAGTTATTTAGCATCATCTGTTAAGATTTCTTACTTATGCAACTATTAAAATGAAATTTTTCTCTGAAATTAAAATTTATTTATTTTAATTTCTCAGCAGAACCTAAGTTTTGTGATACCTTGGGTAGATTATGCTCAAAACAGTGAGCTGATGCCTCCAATGAATTCACCTAAGACTTGTATTTTGCAAGAGTGTGTGGTGTGTGTGTGTGTGCACTTGTCACATGTTTAGATCAGTATCAAAGATACTGACTGTACTCTGAGACTTTTGTTAAACAAAGCACTGAGTAGATGAAGGGCAGGCTATATAACATTGCTGAGAGACTCAGGTATTAATAATAGAATCTGTTCCCAAACTCTTAAGACAATGTCAGATGAATAGTTCTTTCTTCCTGTTCACCAATAAAAATCTTTCTTATTTTAATATACCATAGAATGCCAAAAGAACCAACAGATCTATCCTAGAAGAAGTGCAACCAGAGCGTTCCTTGGAAGCAGGGATGTCTAAACTGTGTCTTACATATTTTGGACATGTAGTCAGGAGGGACCAATCCCTGGAGAAGAACATGATATTTGGGAGAGTGTCAGGTCAACAAAAAAAGGAAAACCCTCAACTAGATGGATTGACACAGTGTCTGCAACAATGAGCTTAAACATGAGTAAGATTATCTGCATGGCACAGAATCGGGGAATGTTTTGTTCTGCTGTACATAGGGTTGCTATGATTCAGACCCGACTTGACGGTACCTAACAACAACTGTTTTCAAAACCCAAGATTGTTTCCTTTTTAGCTTAACCAACACTACTGCTTTTCAGCAGTTCATTTATTTATTCACTTAAGGAACATTAATAGGGTAGCTGTTGTATGTCTAGGATTGTGCTAGGTCAGAGCTCCCACCTTCATAGAGGAGGTCCACAATAAGCAATATTGCAGATTATTATTATGATAATGCTTTAATAGAAGAATGAACAAGGTGGATAGAGCCATAAGGATGTGGCACTTAAATGAGAAACAAGAGAATTAGGAATGAACTTCCCAGTATAGGTAGTATGTGTACCAAGGTTTTGAGGAATTAGAAATTGCCAGACAAAAATATGTGCTTGTGTGTGTTCCCTTGAGCACATGTGTACATAGTTTTTGTGTGTGGGACCATCCTCAGTGGAAAGGGGGAGCATATTAGAAGGCACAGAAGCACAAATGGGGATGACACATTGAAATGATTGTGTGTAAGAGCTCCCATACCCCCCTGGAGGAAGAATGAAAGAAGAAGGACTCATATTTAGTAGTGTACACACAGAGCCTGATACATAATTATTGTTGTTGTTGTTGTTATGTGCTGTCGAGTCTAGTCTGACTTATAGTGACCCTATGTACAGTGGAACAAAACACTCCTAGATTCTGTGCCAAGCACATGATCTTATTTATGGTTAAGCTCATTGTTGCAGACACTGTGTTAATCCATCTGGTGGAGGTTTTCCCCTTTTTCGTTGACCTGTCATTCTCCCAAGCATGATGTCTTTCTCCAGGAATTGGTCTATCCTGACTACATGTCCAAAATATGCAAGATGCAGTCTAGTCATCCTTGCTTCCAAGGAGCACTCTGGTTGCACTTCTTCTAGGACAGATCTATTGGTTCTTTTGGCGGCCCTGGTATATTCAATAATTGTCTCCAGCACCATAATTCAAAAGCATCAATTCTTCTCCCGTCTCTCTTGTTCAATGTCCAACTTTCACAAGCATATGATGCGACTGAAAATACCATGGCATGAGTCAGGCTCCCCTTCGTCTTCACTGTGACACCTTTACTTTTCAATACTCTAAAGAGATCTTTTGCCACAGCTTTCCCCAAAGCAATGAATCTTTTGATTTCTTGACTGATGCTTCCATGGGTATTGATTGTAGAGCCAAGTAAAGCAAAATCATGGACAACCTCAATCTTTTCTCCATTTATTGTGAAGTCACATACTGACCCAGTCATAAGGATTTTTGTTTTGTTGATGTTTAGTCAAAACCCTTACTGAAGGCTGTGTTCTTTGATCTTCATCAGTATATGTTTTAAGTCTGTTTCACTTTCAGGAAACAGAGTTGTGTCCTTTGCATAACTCAGGTTGTTAATGAGTCTTTCTCCAATCCTGATGCCACATTCTTCCTCATAAAGTCCAGCTTCTCGGATTATTTGCTCAGCATAGAAATTGAAGAGCTATGGTGAAAGGATACATTCCTGACACAAACTTTTCTCAACTTTAAACCAAGCAGTGTTTCCTTGTTCTATTCAAACAACTGCGTCCTGATTCATGTACAGATTCCTCATGAGTAAAATTAGGTGCTCTGGTATTCCCATTTTCCGAAGTGTTATCCATAATTTGTCATGATGCACACATTCAAATGCCTTTGCATAGTCAATGAAACATAGATAGACACCTTTCTGATATTCAGCTATGGACAGGTTTCAGCTGAGCTTCCAGACTAAGACAGACTAGGGAGTAGTACCTGGCGAACCAGTCCTGAAACAACTAGCCATTGAAAATCCTATGAATAGCACAGAAACAATTTCAGATATAGTGCTGGAAAATGAGCCTTCCAAGGTTGGTAGGCACTCAAAAGACCACTGGGGAAGAGTTACCTCCTCAAAGTAGAGTCTACTTTGATCCCCACACATCTGTGGGGTCTTGCGTGTTGCTATGAGCTTGGAGGTTATGCCACTGGTATCTCAGATACCAGCAAGGTCACCCATGGTGATACATAATAGGAGATCTGTAAATATCCATGGAGCAAATGAATGACTTCAAGAATTTAGTAAGTTGGAGCCCTCCCCCATGCAAATGATAGGAATACCTTAGCATTTGTAGTCTGGTGTTACTATGGTGTTTATGTTTTTTCTTGCAACCCTGAGGGGGAGAGCTCTGCCATATAACAGATATTCTCATCCATTTTATGTCTTCCCATTAGTCACCTGTTCTAACTTTGCCAGTAATTATTGATCATTCTGACAATTTTGCTCATGATAGTGACATATAATATTTACGTCAAACATGATCAGGGCTCTAAGACTCTCACATCGCCTTTTTGGATTGACCCATTGTGACATACTTCTAATATCGGATATATATGTATATAAATGCACATATGTTTTTAAAGGCATTGAAGTTAAAAAATAGTATACGTTATGTTAAGGTGTTTAAACACAAGTTTTAGAACTGACAACTAATGTGTCAGATTATTAAGATATACTATTAAAACTGGCTACATGTTTGTCATTAGAAAAGTTCTTTCCTTTTGCCTTTTAGCCATGAACTAGGAAATCTATGTTAAGTTCCCTAAGTAGAAATTGAACATGTAAAGACTTCTCTGACAATTGACAGCGACTTACCAGATACTAAAGATATACTTGAGTTGAACTTAACAACAACAAAATTAGTTAAAAAAATACTTTTATTGAATGGAAGAAAATGTGAGTTGCAAAGAAATCTAATCATTTGAAGTCTTCAGTCAGATTAGAAAACACTCCATTCAAAATGAAATTAATTTTTATTTCTTTGAAAGATCAGGATGTTTTACTATTGTGTTTTTGAACTTACTTTCAGTGGTTTTATTTTTGTTGTCTCTTGGCTGATGTTTCCCCAGATAAATATCTTTCTCACTGCAGGAGTCTCCCTTCTTTCCAAACTCGATTCAGTTCTTTTCTTTTGGGAGAGTTCTCTGCTTAACCTCACCCAAATCTGTCTCTGCTTAACCTCACCCAGCTCTGACTGCATGCCCACTCTGTTTATCTCAATCTTCACCATATTGCTTGGAGCTTGTTCTTCAACATTTTTACATATTCTTTTTCATTATTTTAGTTAAGGTCTGCCTAATTTTTGTGTGTTTATTATGTTTAAGGCTTTTGGTTTTCTTTTTTTTCCCTTTACTAGTAACTGATGATGGGGTACAGAGTAATACAGCAATAGCTTTTTCCATTATGGATCCTTTACATCACTTCTAGCAACACTTTCATTGACCCACAAAGGTTATGGAGTCTTATGGCTAGTTTGTAGTTTGTAGTTAATCTCTGATACTTATTTGGATTATCTTCCCCTATTTTCCAACATACTCATGAAGTTGTACTGCTTACATTGAGATTGACCTCTTCTCCTTCATCCCTCCTGGTTGGACCTCCTCCCCATCCCATCTTCTCCAATCTTCACTTCCCTCTGCTAGATCCCTCCCTCCTTCTTTCCACTCCTTATATTGTCCCTGCATTTTTTATATTTCAATTTATGGATAGGATTTTTTCCTTCCTTTAAGTATGATTCAGTACTCACATATAAGTGGGAAAATATGGTATTTCTCTTTTTTGGGCTTGTGTTCATTTGCTTATGATGATGTTCTCCTATTCCATCTATTTTGCTACAAATGACACTATTTCATTTTTAAGTTGTTGAGTAGTATTCCATTGTGTATATGTACCATAGTCTTTTAACCCATTCTTCTGTTGATGGGCACCTTGGTTGGTTCCTTATCCATGCTATTGTGAAAAGTGCTGCATTGAATATGGAGATGCAGGTATCTCTGTGGTATGACTCATCTCCCCTTGGGTATAGTCCCACTAGTGATATAACTGGGTCATATGGCAGTTATATTTTTAGTTTTCTGAGGTATCACCATATTGATTTCCAAAATTGTTGAACCAATTTACAGCCCCACCAACAGTGTAAAAGTATCCCCTTTTCTCCACACCCTTGCCAGCATTCATTATTATTTGTTTTGTTGATCTTGGCCATTCTTATTGGAATAAGGTAGAATCTCAGAGTTGTTTTGATTTGCATTTCCCTAATGGCTAGGGATGTTGAACATTTTTTCATGTGTTTCATGGCCTTATGGACTTCTTCATTTGTGAACTGTCTATTCAGTTTTTGCCCACTGTGTGTTGGATTATTTGTTGCCTTGGGAGTTGCTTTCTTGAGTTCTTTGTAAATTCTGGAAATTAGTCCTATGTCAGATGTGTAGGATGGGAAGATTTTCTCCCATTCAATGGGGTCTTCGTTAATTCTGTTGATTGTTTCCTTTGCTGTACAGAGCTTTTTAATTTCATATAATTCCATATATTCATTCTTATTTTTGGTTTTCAAAGGGTAGGAAACCATTCAGGTTGTCTAGTGAAAAGAGTTTGTTGAAAAGATACAAGAATAGCTCAAAAACATTTGGAAAAGGAAAATAAGTAAAACAGGTAGAGGAGGTCCTAGATCTGCAAAATCAGTACCTGAACTGACTCCCCTTCCTCACTGTATGATTGACTTCCTAACTCTACTTTTCTGTGCTTATCTGCTCAATTGTGTTTTTCATATTGGCCACTTTTCTTGCAGCTTTTGTGCTCCCTTCTCTCTCCCCCCCCCCCACACACACTTTCTTTCTTTTTGACAGGTTTTGCTATGCAGCCCAACCTGGTCCTGAACTCAGAATCATCCTACTTCAGCCTCACTTGCTTTTGTCTTTGTCTTTCATTTGGATGTAGGATTTTTTTTTTTTTTTCAGTACTGGAAGGTTGAACCCAGGGCCTTACACATGCTTTATAAGTGCTCTACCACTGAGATCCACCCCAGCCCATTTTTTACTTTTTATTTTTGATACAGTGTCTCACTAATCCATGGAGGCTGCTTCTGGCCTTGAACTCAAGATCCCCCTGCCTCACCCTCCCGAGTTGCTGGGATTACAGGCATGCACCTGGCTTGAATGTAGTTTCACTTGAACATGTTCAGCTTTGATTTTCATTCTGTACCTGTCAGTAGTTTCCAACCCACCAATATCATCTCACTATTTGAATTGCTAAGCCTAAATTCTATATTCCCATGTCAGACAATCTGATTTGCTAGACTATAAGTGGATTCTCCATTCAGAAGCTATTTGCCATCAGGTTAGAAGGTGATAATCGTTTGGTATAGTGGAATAGACTCTTTGAAAACAGGTTGTGGGGAGCAGGTAATGACTGACATCTCAAGTGCAGTGTTCTCTCATAGCATCCTGTTCAATTCTTGATTATTTGAAAAGCACTATTTGACACACTGCAACTAACTACACTGATCTAAAGCTTCTGGGTGCTGCTAGTCTTCACAATTTTATTCCTCTTTTTTATTAAGATACTGTTTTCTTTCTAATGCTTTATTTTTCCAGGATGCCTTTGTACTAGAGTGGGCACCAAAAACTGATAATTTTGCTTCCATTATATAGAGAAAGCTCTTGGCAGATACATAGACTGCTTGAGTCACTCAGCTAGAGGCAGTGGTCAGAGACACTTGGCCTCTCCTCCATAGCTCTCTGCTTTACCATGGCTTACATTTATGAAAAAAGCAAAACAATGCCAGGCACTATGGCACATGCCTGAAATCCCAGAAAATGGACAAGTGACCAAAGGCAGAGGCAGGAGAATATCAAGTTCATGGCCAGAGGCAGCCTGTGTAATTTAGTAAGACCCTGTCTCAAAACTAAAAAATAAAAACTGGGCTGGGGTACAGCTCAATGGTAGAGCATTTGCAAAGTATATGCAAGGCCCCAGGTTCAACCCCCCAATACTGTAAAACAAAGACAAAAACAAAAACCAGGAAATCAACTCTAGGTACTAAAAGTAAGTTTCAAGTATTTTAAGCATGCTTCATCATAGTATTTAATTTAGTTGAGAGAGAACCTTAGCAAAAACTGATTTTGTGTTTTCAAACTTTTGTTGTTTTGTTTTCCATTGGCAAAGCCTCGAAAGCATGCAGTAGTTCTAGCCTTTGCTATGAACCAGTATGAAATTAAAAAACAAGAATTCATTTAATTTTATCTTCAAAACGCACCTAGGATTCTTGCTATTGCTGCAGGGAGTATGTGGAAAACAACTTGAAAGGCTGCCTTCTTCCAAATCTGATCTCTCTTTCAAGCTCTAGGGTTGCTGTTATTAGGTGCTGGTGAGTTGTGTCCCACTCATAGCGACCCTCATAGGATTTTCAATGACTGATTGTTTCGGGATTGCTTCAGGAGTGGATTACCATGTTGTTCTACTATTTTTGCTATGCTGGGAACCGAACCCGGGACCTCAGAGACATGCTCTACCAACTGAGCTAAATCCCAGCCCTTCAAGCTCCAGGGTAGCCAGGGTCTTTATAGAATTTCCCCATAAGTAGATCTGATAATCTTGAATTATGGCTTGTTAACCATAGTGAGGCACCAGGGCAAAGAGCTGCTAACTGGGGGCCTGGCAGCCAAAATTTCTGTTTGGATTCTGCTTGTTAATGACTATGTGACCTTGAGGAAATCCTGTCTGCTCACTGAGCCCTGATTTCCTAACCCATGAAAGAGAATAGTCGGGTCTTAGTACTCAGGAAGAAGGTTGTGAGGATAAAATAAAATAATAAACTGGAAAGTGCTTTGTAAACTGAAAGGTAATATAGAACTGTAAATGGATATTAGTATTTATTTTATGAGCCAGTCAAAGTCAAAGCCCTGGTTTCATTGCCAGAAGGATTTTCCTCACAAATCTAATTCTTAAAGCTTGGCTTTGCCTAGTTAATGAGTACTTTCCAAATAAAGATCCCTTTTACTGCTTTGATTTTTGTGAACTTCCTTTTACTCTGATTCAAAGTCACATGGGAAGGTGCTCTTGTAAAGCCATTGTTTAATTTAGACTTTTCATACTGTGTGTATGTCCGGCTATTCTCTGGTTTCAGTCTCTGAGGAGCCTTTGAGGGCAGACCTTGCTTCTTTCCCTTACGTATAGTCTGGCAGCAAATGAGATGTTTTCAATAGGGATAAGAAAAAAAAAAAAAAAAACAAAAAAAAACCAACCTCTCAGTGTGTTACCTGTCACCTCAAGGAAGAAGCACATCCTGTTCTAAAGAAGTTGCCTCAGAGCCCGCTGAGGACCATACCCATGTTTTTGCTTGTGACTCAGGCGGTAGCCGGAGATGAGGTTTTAAGGAGAGAGTTGCTTCATGATATTGTGTAATAACAGTGGGAGAAACCACCATTCAAAGGTCTTTATTTTAGCTTCTTAGACTTCTAGTCAGGACTCTCAATTTGGTTCAGTTGTTTTGAAATCAGTACGACTAAAACTTCTCATGTTGATATATATAGAAAATGCACAATGATATTTTAAAAAATCACTGGGTATAAGTAGCTGTGCTTTGAATTTTAATCTTCATTGGGTAATTGATTTGCTTTCCTAAAGTCCCCTGATGTGGCACAGATGGAGATGATTGTTCCAAGCTTTTGTGTTATAAACATCACCTGTTAATTATACCTTCCCCCCACTTTTCTAAGCTTTTGCTACCCAGGCATTGGAGCCAGGAAAAAGAGAAAGATGGATCTTTAAAGAAATAAGGGGACTTTTACAATCATAGTTGTGTTGTCACTGTCTAAAGCACTATGGAAAATGGAAGAGCTGAAAGCAATTTCTTTATCTCCTGTCTCTAGCCTTTGTACAGTATTGTGTTTTACTAAACTCTTGGATAATAGTCTCCATCTAGGGACTCCAGTGGGGTGCCACAACACCTATCAATAACCAGAGCTTCCATAGTCTCCTATCTATTGCTATCGATCTCCTCTCTTCTTCACCCTAGTCCATTCCTCAGGATTGAATTTAAAGTATTAGGCCTATGAAACAGACAGATTGTCCACAGTGATAATATGATCAGGTTGGCAGCTACTTCCTGAAACCCACATCTAGGTGGTAGGAAATGCAAGACTGAAATTCTAACTTTATAACTCATGGTCCCATTTTTCTGTTCCTCCATTAATGACTTTATTCCTGAATTAAAGAGAAAAGTTAAAATTAACTGAAATCTAAAGCTTATTAAATTTGCCTCTTCAAGCCAGGAAATCTTAGCTTTTTAATAGCCATGGAAGCAAGATTTTATTGTTTTACATTAAGGCCTAATGGAAACTGGTTGATAGGCTGTAAATGTTTTTGCCTTACATCCAAACTTTCAATATGGCCAACTCCCTGCAAGTTGTATTACAAGCATCTTTGGGATGCCCCAGGTGAGCAAATGAACAGGTGCAGCCAACAATGAATATCTTGTCTGTCACTTGAAAATATTCAGAAGCCAAATGATCTGTTATCAGGTTAGCTATAGCCAAGGCTCATGTTTTGAGGATTAGGTTGTCTAAGTTTTCTTTAAGTTCTAAAAGCTCATAATTATAAGATAGTTTGGAAGGTTCAAGAAAGTTTAGGAAATAGTTACTTGCTTTGACTAGTATACAGGGTTCATGGCATCGAGAGGTAGAAAACATCTGGAAGGAAGGGTTAGTTTTTCACTGTGAATGCCACATTGCCCAAAAAGTGGCTACTGACACAATCTGTGGACGTAATGATGCTAATCATTGCCAAAAAGTTGCAAAATGTGTATGAAAATGCAGAGTGGCATTGCAGTGGAAAAGCTGATAGACAGAAGAACTTATATTTGAGCCTATGCCTACTACCTGCTAATCGAGTGACTTGAGACAAGCTAGCTTAACATTGTTTGCCTCAGTTTCCTCATCTATAAAATGGCAATAATACCAGCTGCCTCACAAGGTTGTGAGCATTCAATAATAGGGTATGTTAACTCTCAGGTATGTCAAGCAGTACTCCCACTGCGGGGGACATAGTGGGCAATAAATATAAGCATCGTCATCTCTCTCCTGGATGATCAAATTAGCTAACCTCCTTACTTCTTTCCTTGCTTTTGGCTCCAACTCTGCCTAGTTCTATTTGCAACACTGCAACCATACCGATCCTGTTATAGTGCAAGTCCGGTCTCTGCTCAAAACCTTCCAATGGCTTCCCATTTTATTTAGAATAAAAGCCTCTTAATCGCTGGCATAGTTTCACTTTTATCTCCTTCTCTCCTCTTGATTCAATCTGCTGCAGTTGCCTTGTCTTTCTTCTTCTTGTACCTTAAATAGTCCAGGTAGTTCTCCCCTCATACCTACCAGACATGTAAGTCTTCTTGGAAGTTTTGAACGAAACACATCACCAATAACCCTCTCTGTATTTTACTTTACTATAATGTTTGTTGTTTGTCTCACCCAACTAGAAGCCTGAATGGGATAATGACTTCTTTGCTGGCTTTATTCACAGCTATATTTCAGCTATATTTCACAGCACATAGAACTGAGCCTGGGACACAGAAACCTTCAGAAAATATGTATTCAATTGTTGTTGTTACGTGCCATCAAGTCTGTATCCGACTCATAGAGACCCTACATACAACAGGCGAAACACTATTGTCAGTGCTTCTCTGCTGTTCATAGGGTTTTCGATGGTGGATTGATTTTTGGGAGTGCGCTGGTGGGTCCTTCTCCCAAGCCTACAGCACCTGGTGTTTCCAGGTGGTCTTCCATCCAAGTACTAACCAGGCCCGACCCTGCTTAGCATCTGAGATCTGATGGGATCAGATGCCACAGTGCTATGGCTGCAGGCTGTATTCAGTTAGGTTTTTTAAACTGTATATATTTAAGATACACAACATGATGTTTTGATATGTTTATCTTGGTATAGATATAAATAGTGAAGTGATAATATTGCCACAATCTCATATACTCACCTTTCCTGAACAGATAGCACCCATTGTTAGTGAATTAATGATAATATATATATATATATATATATAGATAGATAGATAGATAGATACACACACATATATGTATATGTATGTATGTGTGTGTGTGTGTGTGTGTGTGTGTGTGTATGTTATCCATCTGTTCAACAGATACTTATTAAACATACAGTATGAGCCAGCATTATCTTGTTACCCTACTAGTTGGAGCTGGAACCATAAATAATAATATAGACATAGCCCTGCCTTCATGGAAAATATGGTCTTTGTGTTATAAGAACTGCAGTGTAGATATCTCTAATTGTTAAATGGTAAGAAAATATTCATAGTTTTTATGTATAAACTTTATAAGTTTTCAGAACATTTAAATAGCATACTCTAGAAAGTTAGAAAATTATTTACAATTATTTTGAAAAGAAATTTAAGGAAGAATTAGAAAATTATATTCTAACATTTTAAAAACTTGAGATAGAAGAGAGCTCTAAGTATCCTTCCAGCATGTTTGGAAGAGTGGGAGGTCAATGAATAAAGGGAAGATCCTCAACTAGATGGATTGACACAGTGTCTGCAACAATAGGATTAAACAGAAAGACAGTGTGTCTGGCCCACAATTGGAAAGTTTTTCATTTTCCTTTACATAGAGTCACTATGAGTCCGACCCAACTCAATGGCACCTAACAAACAAATATGGAATTAAAATTAGGTAAATACCCTAACAATTTAGTAAATCAGCAAGGACTTACTTTTTTTGTTGTTGTTGTTAGGTGCTGTGCATTCGAGTGTGACTCATAACAACCCTATGTACAACAGGATGAAACACTCTCTGACACTGTGCCATGCCTGGGACTATTTTAGTTCTTCTCTGTGAGTTTTCAATGGCTGATTATTTTGGGATTGCTTCAGGAGTGGGCTGCCACGTTCTTCTCTCACTTTTGCGGTGCTGGGGACAAAACCCAGGGCCTCAAGAACAAAGAGCAGTACTCTACCATCTAAGTTAATCCCTGATGGATTTATTGTTGTTGTTGTTCAATGCCGTCCAGTTGGTATTAGTGTCATGATAATTTGACTTAGGTCTCTTCAGAAAGCAACATTACCTTGTTGTTGTTGTTAGGTGCCATTGAGTTGGTATCTGACTCATAGTGACCCTCATAGGGTTTTCAATGGCTGACAGTTTCGGATTGCTTTGGGAGTGGATTGCCAGGTACTGCTCCCATTTTTGCGGTGCTGGGAATTGAACTTGGGATCTCAGAGACTGCAGTGCAGTGCTCTACCAACTGAGCTAAATCTCAGAGTTTGAAATTTTGTTAACCACTTGTGATTAGAAAAGGGATTATTTAAAACTTCATTACTTCCAACTTCATTACTCTGGGCTTTAGCTCAAATTTTAAAAGTTATCAAATTTTAATATTTTCCTTCTCTAATTATGAGAATAAGCTGTTATGATTTATGAAAGTAGATATGTTTGTACCATGCAAGTTTCTAAATGACTCTTAACAGATTCATTTTTTAAACTTGAATTTGTTCAAAATAATTTCTAAGTAGTTTTGATTTTAAAAATCAACATTCTGCCACTCTGCTGGAGAGTATAATCTCACAGCGCGCGCGCGCACACACACACACACACACACACACACACACACACATATATTTATATATATATTTTTTCTTGTTTATTTTTTTCCTGTGAGGATATTGTGTCCAGTTACATTGGTCACACTGAATTTGCCATGTTAAATATAAGTAGTAAAAGCTTAACCCATGCAAAAGAAACTGTCACAGCTCAAGAGTAATCAAGTGGGAGGCTTGAA
>VMDO01033154.1:0-18247 GCA_007922755.1 Pedetes capensis
TCATGAGCTTTTAATAAAGTTGTTTTTCTGTTTAAATATAAGTGAATTTTAGGCTTTATTTCTGATTCATAATACTTTTTACAATTGATTAAATGAAAGAATACATCTTTTTGAAAAGGCTTATATTTTGTAAATAAAAGATGATTGTAACAATAAACTTGGATTCGAACTATAGTGTAAAAGAAGAAGAGGAGGAGGAGGAGGACAAGGTCAAGGAGGATGAGGAAAGACGATAGCTCTTTCTTTCCACCTGCATACAAAGAAGAGGTTATATAAGCCCACAGCAAGAAGGCAGCTGCCTACAAGCTAAGAAAAGAGTCCTGCGAGTGAAACTTGCCTCATTGGCACCTTGATCTTGAACATCCTAGTTTCTGGACTTATGAGAAATAAATTCCTGTTACTTAAGCCACACACCTATGGTATTTTGTAATAGAAACCTAAACTAACTCATACAGACCTGGGTCAATGAGGGAGATATGTTCTAAGACATGTGTCACTGTAATTTCATCATTCTGAAAACATTATAGAGTACACTTATAGAAAATTAGATGCCATAGCTTACTACACACCTAGGTTTTATGGAAATATATCATATGTTTGGTCTGTCAGTAACAAAAATGTCGTCATTATGTTATGCATAGCTATACATATGTTTAGTTTTAATAGGTACTATTAAGGTTTTAGAAGTGTTCATACCAATTTATATTCCTTTTCAGCAGTGAATGAGAGTTCCAGTTACACATACATGTTATAACATGATATTGACAGTCAATTTAGTTTTAGCCATGCTAATATATTGTAATTTTAATAGCATTCTGTGATGACCAATGAAGTGGACACTTTTCATTTATTATTGACTATTTGGACATTCTGTTTGATGAAATTCCTGTTTGAGAATGTTGCCCAATTTTTAAATAAAAATTGGGACCCTGTCTTTTCCTTATTCATTTGAAGGATGTCATCATGGATCATCATGCATGTCAAAATAAGTTTTGGAAGTATCTTCCTCCTACTATGTGGTTTTCATTTTACCAATGAATGGTATTGTTTGGTGAATTGAAGTTTATATCATTAGATTAATATACTCATTTTTACCTAATGGTTAATGATTTCTGAGCCCTCATTAAAATCATTGCCCAACCAAGTCATGTATGTATTGTTTTATGTTATCTTCCAGAACCGTTTTATCTTCAATGTTTCATATTTCAACTATAATCAACATAAAATTGATACTGTATATAGTATGAGATAGGATTCAAGATTGATTTTTCTGGACATGTATGCATTTCACTCAACATCATGTTTGGATTTGTAGTACTTTCTTTGTCATAAATCAAAGGTACACATATTTGTGGGTTTGTTTCTGGATTTCAGATTATTGTATTGGTCTGTTTGACATGCTTGTGCCAATACTTCATCATGGAGATTACTGTATGTTTACAATAAGTATTGATGGTTCACAAAATTTTCAATGTTATTAACTATTTACTTCAACTTTCACTAAATTTATATATTTATATATAGGTTTATAGATATTTTATTTGTGTTCCTTCTAAGGTGACAAAATATTCTTGCCCAAATTACTAGTGATCTCTAGATTGCACTAAAGCCAACAGAGCCTTTTCTGCTTTCTTCACTGTTTAGCAACATTTAGCATAGTTGCCCATTGCTTCCCTCTTGAAACATTTTTCTTGATATCATATTTTCTTATTTTTCTCCTAATTCTATGAAAACTTCCTTTAAGTTTTATTGATTGGCATATTCTACTATATCTAATTTTTAGATAGTGGTGTTCTTCAAGGACTCAGTCTTTTTTTTTCTTTTTGTGGTACTGGAGGTTGAACCCAGGGCCTTGCACTTGCAAGTGCTGGACCACTGAGCTGCACCCCCAGCTCATGTTTTTGCTTTTCGAGACAGGGTCTCCCTAAATTACGCAGACTGCCTCTGGTCTCGAACTTTTCATCCTCCTGCCTCTGCCCCCTGAGCTGCTGAGATTACAGGCATGGGCCACCACACCTGGCTCAAAGACTCAGTCTTTAGATCCAATAATTCAGTAAGTAGTTGAACTTTGGACTCCTTTCTTTAGATTGTTTTGGCTATTATATGTGCATTGTCTTGCTATATAAATATTTTAATTAGATTGCCCATTTATTTCCAAAACCTTCCTCGGGTTTCAATGGGAACATTATTAAATCCATAAATCACTTGGGAATTTTAACATTATAAAACTATGCATATGTTCAATGCACAATCATGGCGTACCTCCCCATGTATTTAAATCTTCTCTAATTTCTATCAGCAGTTATTTTTAGTTGGTCTTATACATGTCTTGCACATTTTTCATGAGAATTATTACTACATATTTGATATTTTGTGCTATTGCAAATGGAATTTAAATTTTCCATTTCTAATTGCATGCTGGGCTGGGATTTAGCTCAGTTGGTAGAGCGCTGCTCTGTAGTTTCTGAGGTCCCAAGTTCGGCTCCCAGTACCCCAAAATGGGGGAAGGGCATGGCAACCGACTCCCAAGGCAATCCCGAAACAGTCAGCCACTGAAAACCCTATGAGGGTCGCTATGAGTCGGACTTGACTCCACAGCACCTAACAACAACAACAAGTTGCATGCTGCTGGAATGTGCAGGTATGACTTTTAAAATATTTATGGCATAAATTCTGACCATGTGAATTCTCGTATTAATTTTAGCAACTTTATGAACCCCTGGAAGACACCAAATTGCTAATATAATCCTAAGCAAGAAGAAAAAAGTTGGAAGTATAAACTTCTTGATTTCAAAATATTACAAAGATGGTGAACAAGACAATATGGTAATTACATTAAAGCAAAAGTATACATAAATGGAATGGAATAGTGAGTACAGAAGTAAATTCACCCATCTACACCACCTACACCACCCATCTTCACCATTCACCATCTTATCTTTGTGAAGAGTGCACAGAACAGGCAATGAATAAAGGATATTTTCTTCAATAAATTATGTTGGAGAAGAAGAATAAATTTGGGCCTTTATATTGTATACAAAAACAAACTCAAAACAATTTACACACTTAAATGTAAAACTGGAAACCACAAGTTTCTTGATATTGTCTTGGAAATGCTGTTTTAAAATATGCTACCCAAAGTACCAGCAGCAAAAGCAAAAACACTCAAGTAGAATTGTGTCAAACTTAAGACCTGCTGCACAGCCAATGAATAGAATGAAATGACAACCTGTGAAACTGGAGAAAATATGTACAAATCATGTTATCTGATAAGGGGTTAGTTTCCAAAATATAAGGAATTAATCCAAATCAATAGCAAAAAACCCCACCAATAACTCAATTAAAAATGTGCGAAGGATCTGCATAGATATTTCTCAAAAGAAGGTAACAATGCCCAACAGGAATGTGAAAATATGTTCAACATAATTAATCATTGGGAAAATGCAAGTCAAAACCACAATGAGATACCACCTTCCATCTGATTAGGATGCCTATTATCAGACAGATGAAAGATAAGTGTTGGTAAAGATGTTGAGAAAAGGGAATCCTTGTACCCTGCCAATGAGAATAAAAATTAATGTAACCATTATGGAACAAAGTATGGAAGCTCTTCAAAAAATTAAAAATGAAACCACCCTGTGATCCAGCAATCCCACTTATGGATATGTATCAAAAATAAATGAAATCAGTATCTTAAAGAGACATCTCTACTCACATGTTCCTTATAGCATTGCTCACATTAGCTGAAATATAAGAACATGTGTCCATCAACTGAAGAAATGATAGAGAAAATGTGTATATGATGGAATATTATTCAGCCATTAATGAGGAGATTTTGCAGTTTGTGACAATATGGATGAAATTGGATGACATTATACCAAGTGAAATAATGCAGACATAGAAAAATACTCTATGATACCACGTATGTGCAGAACCTCAAATATTAACATTCTGGAAGCAAAGAGCAGAATGATAGCTTGGGACTGCGGATGGGGGAAATAGGAAGCTGTTGGTCAAAGAGTATACAATTTCAGTGAGGCAAGCTTTATAAGCCCTGGAAATCTAATGTATAGCAATGTGACCATGGGTAAACATGTTGTTGTTGTTGTTAGGTGCTGTTGAGTCAGTATCCGACTCATAGCGACCCTCATAGGGTTTTCAATGGCTGAGTGCTTCGGGATTGCCTTAGGAGTGGATTGCCAGGCCCTTCTCCCATTTTTGCAGTGCTGGGAATTGAACTCAGGGCCTCAGAGACTGCAGCGCAGCGCTCTACCCACTGAGCTAAATCCCAGCCCATGGGTAAACATACCATATTCTATTTTTGAAATCTGCTAAAAGGGTAGAATTTTTTTTTTTTAAGATATAGTCTCACTATATTGTCCAAACTGGTCACAAAGTCCTGGACTCATAATCCTCCTGCCTCACCTTCCTAAGAGGGTAGATCTTAAGTATTCTTGCTACAGAAATAAATAAAATAAAATGACAATCATATGAGTTAATGGATATATATATATATATATATATATATATATATACACACATATATATATATATCTTGCTTGTGATGTTCATTTTGCAATGTATACATATATGAAAATATCAAGCTATACACATTGAATACATAAAACTTTTTCAATTATGTCTTAATTTTGCTAAAAGAAACTCTGGTATTCTTTTAGTAGATAGCACTTTCAATATATACAATCATTTATGAAAATAAAAATATTCCTGTGCAATCTGCATATATTTTATTTCTTAATATTGCTTTGTTGCACTGGCTAGTACCTTAAAACAATGTATAACAGTGGCACAGTGTTGTTCTCTTCTGGTTAGTCTTGGTCAAAATATTTTTTTCCCCGGGCACTGGGAATTGTATGCAGGGCCTTACACATGCTAGGTAGATGTTTTACCACTGAGCTACATTCGCAGCTCTTTTTCCATTTTATTTTGAGACAGGATCCTACTAAGTTGCCCACGTGGACCTCAAACTTGCATTCCTCCTGCCTCCACCTCCCAAGTAGCTGGGATTACACACATGTACCATCATGCCTGAATTTTTCAGCTGGTTATTTTTATCTGTTGAGAGAGAGTAACCATTTCTTGATTCTCTGCACTCCAGTTGATTTTGAAATATGTCCTTAATATTCAGACTATCAGGATGTAGGGACCCTGGATTTTGTTATATTACCCCTCAAAATTTGATACTTTTATTTGAGTAGGCATTTAACTTGGTTGAACTGAAACTGCAAACTCCATCTTAAGTGGTAACTCATATCTGACTTCAGTTATTTCATTTGTAGTTCCTTTACTATGATTCTGTTTTGAAAATGCATTTTGTTAATGAAGCCAGGCTCGATGGCACATGCCTGTGATGCCAGCAACTCGGGAGGCAGAGGCAGGAGGATCGCAATTTTGAGACCAGAGGCTGTCTGCATAATGTAGGGAGACCTTGTCTTTAAAAAATTAAAAAAAAAAAAAAGAAAAGAAAAGGGCTGAGGGTGCAGCTTAGTGGTACAGCACTTGCAAAGAATGGAAACACTAGGTCCTGGGTTCAACCCCCAGTACCGGAAAAAAAAATGTCAAATACATTTTTTTAGTGGTTGTCTAGAGATTTGAGCAGAGACTATAACAAACTAATTTGCAATAACAAAGTAATTTGCAATTCCTCTCCCTGGCTCTCTACAACTAGATTCCTTCCTTAATTTCCTATATCAGTAGTTCAGTGGTTCCCCCACAAATTTAGGTCCCCAAGGTCTCACAAGTGCTAGGCAAGTGTTCTACCACTGAATTGTCCCTTTTAAATTCTCTTCTCTTTTCGCTTCTCTTTACTTTGTTTCGCTTCTCTTTTCTTTCTTTTTGGAACACTGGACAATGGGGTTGAATCCAGAGCCTCAAGCATGCTAGGCAAGTGCTGCACCACTGAGCTGCACCCTTAGCTGCCTTTTACATTTTTTTTTTTAATTTTGAGATACCATCTCGCTAAATTGCACAGGCTGTCTCTGGCCTCAAACTCATAATCCTCCCTCTTCTTTCCTAGTGACTGGGATTACAGGCATGTGTCATGGCACCTGGGTGTTTATTTTTTATTTTGAGACAGAGTCTGGCTAAGTTGCACAGGCTTTGTCTCCCCTTGAACTTGCCATCCTGCCTTAGCCTCTGAATCACTGAAGTTACAGATATGCACCATGGCACCCAGCTAAGTCCCTAGTTCTTAAGGCCAGAAAGACTGCAACTTTTCTGTTGGCATTTTATTTAACTGGTATCCTCACATTTAGTGATGGATATCAGTTCATGGGATCATCCAAATTTCCAAAGAAAAAAATACCTTTTGTTATTCAAGATATTTGTTTTTAAGGTTTACTTCTGTTGTCACATGAACTAAGACATACTTAAAAGTTACTAATGTAATTTTTGTGTAATAGTAATTTTTCAAAATTAAGGAATTTTTAAAATGCACTTACAAAATCCTAATCTGTTTTAAAAAGTACAGTGTAATCAAATTGTAGCTATCATAACAAAATATTTTCATTTTATAATGTTGGTGGTGGTGGTGGTGCCTTCAAGTCAGTACCCAACTCATGGCGACCCTCATAGGGTTTTCAATGGCTGACTGTTTTGGGATTGCCTTGGGAGTGGATTGCCAGGCCCTTCTCCCATTTTTGCAGTGCTGGGAATTGAACTCAGGACCTCAGAGACTGCAGCGCAGCACTCTACCAACTGAGCTATATAATCAATAAATTTTATGAGATCTATCATAAAATGTGGAAAATGACATGCAAAATCAAGTACTTATAGAAAATAGGAACAATGTTTTAGTCTTTTGGCAAATAGTCTTAATCTCTAGTTATTACATGTAAGATTTGTACTACAATGAAGCTACAATAAATTTTGAGTGGAGGCTACGGTTTTGAGTATATTTGTTGTCTTTTTTTTTTTTGATCATGTACATGACATTGAGAAATAGTATTGCCAATAAAAAATAATGTAATCCGTATCATGGTGTCATGCAATCCCACAAACTACTACCTCCCCTCAGGTAAGTGCTATAGCACCACAAATCCACAACCACCTCCCGTTGTAAGATAAGGAGATTACATGGAACAACACATTCGTGGGTCAGGTAGGAATTTTAAAATATAGCAAAATTTAAACTGTAGGGTCTGTTCTGACCCTACCATACCAGTGAAAAGGTTAACTACCCTATGGGCTTGCCCATAGGCTAAGAGCCATAAAAGTCTGAGATCTAATCATGTCATTATATTCTTCCAGGTGCTGACTCTCCCTCAAGAATTTACATGCTTTTTGTTGGCTTTTCAAATCCTTCAGTTAAGTTTTCAAAAATTACTATATGAATCTTTTCTGCAAGAAAATTATCCAATAGATTACTGACTTATACCAGAGCAGAGCTTCTACAATATACTTTTAAACAAAATGCATGTTATTAAAACAATATATTCATGACTTCATAATTAAAATATTTATATCTTACACTCCTTGAACATTTGCTATATACATGCTATTTTTCATAAGTACATTATGTGCATTGTCTTATTCAGTCTTCATAAACACCATATGGGGAAACTTTCCTGACTTTGTAGATAGGGGAAAATATATTAGATAAATTAGGTAAATTGCTCTAATTCATTCATGGAGTAAATAAAAGAACTGTAAATGTAAATGTTTTTTTTTCCTCCTGTGTACTGGTATCATAAAATGACTTCATTTTGTTTCAGAGCCCCCAAGGTAAAGCCAGGGAGGCATTGAGGGTATAATAGGCCCCACATACATCCTTAGCTTGATACTTTTAAATTGTGTCAAACCACAAGAACTACAATATCCTGGAACCTCACTGTTCTTGCTGCATTGGCAGCTGCTGAATAGCAATAGCCAGTAGACTTTTGGATACGTAAACGGACCATTTACCTCCACGATTTATGAAGTTTGCAAAACAGTTCACATAGCTGTAGTTTTTCTTTTTAAACTCTAGGCTTCAGAATGCCACCAGTTTTTACTGTATGCTGTGTCTTTATATTGAAATCCCTTAAAAGCCTGTGAATAAATGCCTTCTGCTTTACCCTCAACTTTGGTTTTGTTTCATATCTGTTGACACTCCAAAATCAAATGCTTATATATACAATGAAATATTATCTTCCTAAATACTATGTAATTTTTTAAATATCAAAAATGCTGAAATTTGCTATAAAAGGTACACTACATGAGTGACAGGATACCACTATTCCTTTATATTTTTATATGTTTTTGGTATTGAGTATGTATGACTTTTATAATTTAAAAAAATTAATTACTTTTTTAAAAATAAAGGAATTAGTTGGGCACAGAGATATGCTCCTATAATCCCAGCAAGTGCTTGGCTGTGGATGGAGGTTCACAACTTTGAGTTCAAAGGCAGCCTATGCAACTATGACTCTGTTATAAAATTTAAAAATGCGGTTGAGGGTGTGATATAGTGGTGGAGCACTTACATAAGCATGCAAGAGGCCCTCTGTTCAACCCTCCAGTAGTGAAAAAGAAATTAATTAATTAATAATAAAATGGCAGAGTTGGTTAAGAAAGCCAAAGCTATCTACTTACATTTTAAAAATTATTTTTCTTTCTAAATTTTCCTTAATGTGAGATGTTAATTTAATGTTTGTTTACATGAATTTTTAAAAAAGCTTTTACATGACTTAATAGAAAAAAGTATTTTAAAGAAGGTAATTTGTAATTTGAATCTTGAAGACTAACAACTTGTCGTAGATTGTATAAAATACAGGATTCTCATAGAGCAGAGTAATTCCTTAGGGAGCTCAATCCTTGAAAGAACTACAATAGAATAGTACCTTTGTTACACCTTTGTCACTCTGGGAACTGTGTCAACCCCCCACATCTCTTGGTTATTATATCTTATCTGCATATCCATAACAAATTAAGAAGTCTGTACACTAGTACATGGGCAGAGCAGGTAATGATACTAACATTTTACTTACCCTCCCTGCTGAGTACAATATTCTTTAATATGCAGTGTTACTAGATATTTATGTTTGAAGTTATTTCTTTGGATTATCTCTACATTTTTGCATGAAAATGCTCTTGTCACTGACAGTTGCTTTATTAAAAATTAAATCTTAGCTCATTTCTTCATATAATCTATTTCATTACTGAACTTTTCTCATTAGTTATTGCATTTTTTCATCATAGTTACTGACCTGTTTCATTTGTTTATTTGTAGTTATTAATTCATTTTCAATATTTTTTCTCTGTTTTGTGTCATGTGTAGAGTTTGGTTGTAGGACTTAAAAATCAGGGGCTGTTGAAGAGATGAAGAACCATCCAGAAGAAAGTATCAAGCTGGGCATAGTGGTGCATGCCTATAATCCCAGCGACTTGGAGGACTGAGACAGCCTGCATAATTTAGCAAGACCCAGTCTCAAGATAAAAAACTTCAAAAGGTGTCTGGGGTGCAATTCAGTGGAGGAGTGCTTGTAAAGTTTGTGCAAGGCCCAGAGTTCAATCCCGCAGTGCCACCAAATAAAGTCTATTAAAGTATTACCCAACCAACAAATAACTTAGTGCCTTTTTTGTTCATTTCCAGAAGACACAATGATGCACAAACATACACAAACATGTATGCATTTGCATACTCAACCATCACCTTCTTTATAATTAGTGGCAAGAAAATAACATATTCTTTTAAGTGAGACTGCTATAAACCTGTGTAGCATCATTTAGTTTTGTTACTCTTGAATCCTGAAATGAGGACAGGAGAGAGTATGTTTGGTGAACATAGGAAGTAAGATCTACCATTAGTAGCCTTTTTCCCTGTAAAGGAAGCCCCAAAGGAGAGCAGCAAGTTTTGGCTACTTAAATAATTGGATCCCAAGAAATTAACTGTGATGTAATTATAAGGGCCAATTTTTAGTTTCAGTCCATACTTGGATCTCAGTCTTGTTGAGACTCAATATAAAGCAATTATATTATTTGGGTACTTTTGATGCAGACTACTTTAACACTGGCCAGCTGGCTGATAGAAGTATGCTTGCTGGTCACAGAGACTAGAAAGGAGAGGTGATAGTTTAGTCCAACTCATTCTGACTAGTGGATAAAAAAATGAATAATGATGAATGAATTACTGCTTTTGTTTATGGAAAACATTAGATAAAATGATTAGTTGCCAGAAAATATGGCCTACAGTTTTGTAGAAACATTTTTGTCTTTCCATGTAAAAGTCTCCAATTTGCAGTACTGCATTGAAAATATTGCTTTACAATAAAATAGCAAAATAATTGCTAAGAATCTATAATGTTCATAATGAAGAAAATTCCATTAACTCTAGCTTTTTTATTTGTAGGAGTTTAGCATAATAGGAATTACTTCCGTTTCCATAATACACATACAAACTAATTTCATGTCTTATAAAAACTGTTTAGTATTTTTTTTAAAATTTAAGACTCATTCTGCTGTTCAATTAAAAAGCTTTAATACAGCACTTCTAATAACATACTAACATATACCTGCTTATTTTCTCCTTCTCTGTTGGTGCCTTGATTCGACTCAGTAACTAGTTTTCTTGCTTTAAATTGAGTTGATGATCATTTGGCATGCCTAGCTGTAGAAATCCAGCTTTGTAACACAGACATTCTCATCAATTTAACTAATTTACAGTGGCTTAATAAATTCCTTACTTACAGCTACAAAGAATTTTTACGGGAAAGAAACCAAGTAGAAAAGCACTTTTTAAAACATCCCATTTTAAATGTTTACAAATGTCTTTAAGAGAGAGAAAAATCTGATGAACTTGATATTGTACTATCACATTATTTTCATAATGTTAGTTGAATTGGATATATGAGATGTAAGCAAAAATGAAAATGTTTGACGAATAAAATAACATTTGCTTTAACACTACATTGTTTAAAATGTTCCGTTCAGTTACTTGGCTCCCCAAAGACACAGTAGAAAATTAACATCTGGTACATGAAAGTGGGTTGCTAAGGTACAACTACATTTTCAGAAAATATATATGCTTATATAATTACTAATAACATATTTCAAAATTCTCAAATGGAATTTTTCTTAAATATTTTCAAGTGGGCTTCCAGATTTTTTGTTGAATTTATTCAGTTATGAACTAGTTAGAAAGAAAACTTGACTTAATTGTAGCATAACAAATCTGTGCCCTGCTTGCTTACATTAGCTATCTTTACCTCCTTCATTTGAGTGGGAAATGTGGAAACCAAACAGAATTTTCCTTCAAATTAATAGTTTATTCTGTGAACCTGAATACTTGCTATATTATGCTCATGTTTTATATGACTCTCCACAAATGATGTTATTTTCAAGTATAATTCTGCAATAAAAAAACCCAGAATTGATGGTGAAAGGAAATGAACTTTCAGAACTTGCCATAAAATTAATCTAATATTTCACCATAAAAAGCATAAACATGAAATTTCTCATTTACAGGTAGGAAAGGGAAAATATTTATTGCATTCATAAAAATAAGAAGAGTAAAAAGCTTTATTGCTGTGGTATAAACTAATGAATATTAAATTGATATTTAGAATACTTTGTAAAAGCTATTTCTTTAACTATTTGTCAAATTTCCATTTTGTTTCTACACCATCAAAAATACTAAGGGAAGCATTAGTTCTGGGATGTTTTAAAGGCATTTGTAATTCTTTATAGCAACATTAAATTTATCTTTATGTGCTAATATTCATTGCTTTTCTAGTATATTTTAAAAATATAACCATTTTTCATGCAAAAATAATGGAGTAGGTTTGTGCTAGTGCTAGTATAGGAAGAAAAATATGAAAATTGCTTTTCTGAAGCTTCAGATTATGAAAGTACATAAAATAATGTATATGTATATAATCGAACAAAAGCACAATGCAAATTTCCAAAATACATAATCAACATTGACATCACTTGATTATGTTGTTGGTAGGTGCCGTCGAGTCGAGTCCAACTCATAGCGATCCTATGTACAGCAGATCAAAACACTTCCCGATTCTGTGCCAGGCACATGATCTTATTTATGTTTAAACCCACTGTTGCAGATACTGTGTCAATAATTTTATATATTATTATAGGTCTGTTAGATATCTACTGATTTTTTCATAAAATATGAAAGATACATCTCAAATACTAATCACCAAAATAAACAAATTTCAGTCTTCATTGTGACATTCTAACATGTCTATACCTCAAAGATTTAATGACATTTTTTCAAAAACTATTTGACCTATTTGTCTTTTAAATGATTATAATAAATAATAAGAAATCAGTTTATGAGAAAGAGAGTGTAATAACTAGAAACAAAAGGAAATAATGAGAGAAATGGTTTTAAAGATAGGTGATATTTAAATTATTTTTCTGTTCTTTACTCAGGCAAAGGTATATAACTTCATCTAGGAGGAAATGAATTTTTACTGTTTGAATTATTAGGATTCCTTTGAGAAAAGGATTTTACTTCTCTCTGAAGTATATTTTCACTTTCACCCTTTTAAGTGGGCCCCCTACCCTACTCTCTAGCCTCTTTCTTCAAAGGTTTGTAGAAAAATATTTCCAAAAGACGGCCTAACGCAATCAATTTTTTTCACTTGAATTGGAAAACATATTCTCAGAGCTAAGGGTCATGTTAGCAGCTGCTCTTGTATTAGGACTCATGCAGCTTAGAACATTTTCCATCAGTGTTAGGTTTGTTATTCAGTGTGGTCACCAACACCATAACTTAATAAACATTTCCTCCTGAAAGACCCCCGGAGGGTATCTTCCACTGACGGAGACCCAAGCCCAAGAACCAGAGCCGAGCCACAGGATGCAAAGGCACGAGGCAGCTTTATTGTTCACACAGGCGCCTGCGGACGCACCAGTCTTCGGGAGACTGAGCGTGCCGGGCGATGGGCATTCGCTCTTTTATAGGGACGATGAGGAGGAAGCAGGGTTACAGAAGCAGAAGCATGGTTACAGGGTCCTGGTTGGTTGTTTCAAAAGTAAGCCGGTTGTTTCAAAAGTAAGCCATGGGTCTGGGTGAGGATAGTGTCGGTTATTGCCAAATCTGATAGGGGACTTTCCATCCCGCCAACGGGCCCAAAGTGCATAACCACAAGTTTTCTGTTCCCACGAGATCATTTTATCTCTTTTGGCAGCTGCAGTTCTAGGTGGGGTCTTTCAAAATGAATTTCAAGACAAGTCAGAAAATGAAGCAGAATTATAGAATTTGTCTTTCACTCCAACCTTGTAGAATATGTGCATCAAATTCCCATGGAGATGCGTAACTAAAATCAGATCTTCGGGTGCTATCAGAACCTACTACTGGAGCTGGGAATGTAAGTCAGTGGTAGAATGTGTGCGTAGCATCCACAGGTCCCTGAGTTTGATCCCCAGAACTTCATAAATAAATAAATAAATAAATAAATAAATAAATAAATAAAAACCGAGTCAAAACCTCTGTATGGTGCTTCTAAAGAATGCACAATTTTAAGACCAGGCTCAATGGTGCATGCCTGTAATCCCAGTGAGTTGAGAGGTGGAGGCAAAAGGATTGCAAGTTCAAGGACACAGGCAGCCTGCACAATTTAGCAAGACCCTGTCTCAAAATAAAAATTTAAAAATGGGATGCAATTCAGTGATAGAGCACTTGCTAAATATGTGTGAAGCCCTGGATTCAACCCACACGTGTCAAAATTAATGTACAATTTTAACAAGCCCCCTGGATAAGTCTAATATGCCTTAAAAACAGCACCAGCGGCGTAGTGTTTGATACGTTGGTCACTATAGGCAAACAGCTGGACTGGGATTTAGCTCAGTTGGTAGAGCGCTGCGCTGAGTCTCTGAGGTCCCAAGTTCGATTTCCAGCACTATAAAAATGGGAGAAGGGTCAGGCAATCCCAAAACAGTCAGCCATTGAAAACCCTGTGAGGGTTGCTATGAGTCGGATACAAACTTGACAGCACCTAACAACAACAACAACAACATAGGCAAACAGACATGAATTTCATTAATTATTTTATTCATTTATTTTGTATTACTAGGGGGTTGAACCTAAGGCTTCGTGCATGCTAAGCAAGTACTCTACCTCTGAGCTTCCCCACTGCCAGCCCACCCTTTTAAACACACACACACACACACACACACACACACACACACACACACACATATTTTCTTTTCTTTCTTTCTTTCTTTTTTTTTTTTTTTTTTTTGAGACAGGGTCTAAGTTGCACAGACTGCCTCTGGCCTGGAATTTGTGATCTTCCTGCCTCTCCCTTCCAAGCGACTGGAATTACAATGTGTCATGGCACCCAAATCAGTTTGGAGTTTTATATTTGCTATGTATGTAGTTTTTTCCATGTCCACATTTTATGATGCTTTTCTAAAAGGGAGCAAAATTGTATCCAATATTTCTTAAAGAGTAGTTCATTGACCCTTCAAACAATAATAATTCACTGACCCTTAAAATATAATAGTGCCTAGCCCTGTGCTAGGTTGAAGCTTCTTTCCTTGTTATTGTTGTTGTTAGGTGCTATCAAGTCGGTATCTGACTCATAGCGACCCTCATAGGGTTTTCAATGGCTGACTGCTTCAGGATTGCCTTGGGAGTGGATTGCAAGGTCCTTCTCCCTCCTTCCTTATATAGCTTAAAATCAAGCAAAAATGGCAAGACTGACAGGAATTAATCTACAGGAAATCATCGAGGGTGGTATATGTCACATTATATGGTGTAAAACTCAAATACATTAAGCCTTTGATGTTTCAAAGAAGGAAAATAATAAATAGAAATAGGTCATGAATAGAATTTGAATATGAAGAAAGAATATTTTTGACAAAGAGAAACCATAAACTAAGGGATGATTTTAAGCAATAAAATAATCATGTTTGCAGGGCATCAACATCAGCAAATGTGTGGCAAGTAAGTATAGAGAAGAATGATGAAGAATTCGAAGGATAGACAGGTGGGGCCAGATAAACAGATCCTGCAAAGCAGGAAGATCTAAATTTGGCATTGTAAGCAAATATGTACTGCATTTTTAATATAAAAATGTGGAAATAGATAAGACATTTAGTCATATCTGTGATTTCAGTATTAACTGGAAGGGATCAATTTTGAATTATGTCATAGAAAAGAAAATATCATAATTTGGATTTCAAAAAACTAATATGTCAGAATTTAAAGAGACTTCCATTTGTGGTCATGACAGAATAGCTGTTACAAAACTTACCACAAAAGTTAAAATTACCATAATATTGGACAAAAAATTTTGAGACATCTCAAGTACTGAGCCACAGGTAGCATGTGAGTGCATTCTTCTGAAGAAAGAGAATTCATGACATAAGTCATATTGGCCACTGCTCTGAGACAAGAAGCAATTTTTATTCTGCAGAATGTGGAGCTGGAACCCAAGTAGATCATGATGGTGCCTCTGAATTCACAGGATGAAATCCAAGATCTAGGTGGGTCATGTGACAGAAACTATTAGAATGTACAACCAAGAAGGGATCTGCACATGATGGCAGGAATCTATTGGAATTTCCACACTTGTCTTTGGTGAAGGTGTGGACTGTGAGTACTCATGACAATAGTATGTGAAGCTAACAATAGAGGAGAAAATGTTCAACTCAACATGGAAGAGTTGCTAGTCTTCAAGCAGTGTGATGACACATTAGTGTTCTTGTCTAGACCCAGTGGATATACATTAATACCCATGGCATCATGCTAAGATAGTAGAAAGGTCTTGCTTAAGGTATAAGGATGATCCCCTACAATAAGGCTTGAGGGAGACTTTTCCTTCCTAGGAATAAAATCAAATAATGGTAAGAGCCCTGGAGGAGACAAATTTTGAGATTGAAGAACCTCAAATAAGAAGTACATTGTAAGCACCTTTAATAGTTTCAAAGGTGTTATAGAATGTAAAATCAAGCCTGAATAAATTCACTATAAAATCTAGTATTTGACCATATTGTGAAAAATCAATACTCTCTAAAAGAAAACAGCTGGTACAGGAATGTATAAAAAGGACCATCTCAAATGTGCAGAATAAAATAAAAAAGTGACATGATCTCATTGTCATGGAGAGGAAGATTTATTATAGTTAAGATATCAGTTTTTCCCAACTAGTACATCTAGAGATTCAAACATGCCATTCAAAATCCTAGCAAGTTATTCTGTGGTATCAGCAACTTGATTCAAAATGGAGTAGAAATATAGAAAGACAAAGGACCTACAGTAGCCCACACAGTAATGAAAGAGAACAAATATGGAAGAGTGATGCTACTTGACTTCAAAATTTATTGCTAAGAAACAGTAATCAAGACAGTGTTACACTGGCAAAGAAATAGAGAACTCAAAAATAGACCTGCAAAAATATAGTAAACTTAGTTTTGACAAAGGAGTAAAGACAATATAATGGGGCAAAAAGTCTTTTAAACAAATTATGATAGAACAACTGGACTTCCATATGCAAAAAATGAATCTAAACACAGATTTTATAACTTTCACAAAAATTAACTATAAATTGATCACTAACCTAAATGTAAAATACTCAAGAACATAACATAGGAGAAAATTGGGGTGATCTTGAGTTTTACTATTATTGCATAGGTACAATATTAAAAGCACTATCTAAGACAAGAATGTTGTATTGAACTTTATTATAAAGACTGTGCCCAGCTTAAATATAACAACTTAAACAGTATATTAACGAAAATTATCAGGCCCTTGGAAATAGCAGAAGAATGGGACAGGGAAATTAAAATTTTTACTATTGTAATTACACAATTTGAAAACCTGAGTGATAAAAGATTGAACTAAAGTGGGCAGATAATGGGGCAAAAAGTATTTGAAGAAATAATGGCTTTTTCCAATATTTGATGAAACACGAATATAAATTTTCAGGAAACTCCTCATATCTAAAGAGGACAAGTAAAATGAATATTGCAATCAGTCACATCACAGTCAAACGGTTCAAAACCAAATATAAAGAGCAAATCTTGAAGGCACCTTAAGAAAATAAGACTCAACTGTGCTTCGGTGGGTGAATGGTTGAACAAACCATGGTAACTAGTTCCACTGAATACCATTGAGGGATGAAAAAGAACAGCCTATTAATATGTGCAGTAACTTGGATTGATCTAAAGTGCATTATGTTGAGGACAAGAAAAGCCCATTCCAAAAGGTTACACACTGCATGATTCTATTTGTATAACATTCTTGAAATAACAAAATTATAGAGATGGAGAACAGATTAGTGATTGGCAGAGATTCATGGGATAGTGAGGGAAGGTGGTGGTTGTAGCTTTAAAAGCATGAAGAATCCTTACAGAGAAGGACATATTGTGTGTCTTAACCGTATTAGTGGTCACATGAGTCTATACTTAAGTAAATTTGTGTATTACTAAATACACACATACAAGTAAGTACATGTAAAACAGGTGAAATCTCAATCAATTGGATGAATAATATCAACAACAAATCACTTTGTGAAATTGCACTGCAGCTACATAAGGTATTGCTATGGGTGGTAACTAGGTTTTTAAAAAACTGGGTAAAAAGTATAGAACTCTGTACTATTTAATTTTTTTTTTCAATACTGGAGTGTTTATCCCAGGGCCTCATGCATGCTAGACAGGTGTTCCACCATTGTGCTGCACCTTCAGCTCCTTCTTGGATAAACAAAAACTGGGAAAATTACTTATCATTAGTCATATTTTACAAGAAATGCTAAAGAGAATCCTTAGGTTGAACAAAAGAATGCTAGACCGAAAACTGCAGCCATAAGCAGAAAAATGGGTCTCCAGTAATGTACATTTGCAAGTATAAAAACCAGTATTACTTCAATTTTGCACTCTAACTCCATTGCACATTGTCTAGAAAAATTAAAAGAAAAATGCTTAAATAATTATAATTCTATGTTAATGGACATACAATATATAAAGATGTATTTGCAACAATCATAACATAAAATAGGGGATGAAACCAAACAAATAAAAGTTTTATGAATGTTGAGTCCAAATTGGAATTCTTATGCATTGCTGGTAGGAAGATAAAATGGTAGAGCTACTGTGGAAAATAGTATGGCTGTTCCTCAAAACTTAAGTTTCATATTATCCAGTCATCCCACCTCTGAGTATATACCCAAAAGAATTTAAAGTAAGACCAAGAACAGATTTTTGCCAACAATTTTTCTTGCAAGCATTATTCACAATAGTCAAAAGGTAGAAACACCTCAAATGTCTATGAACAGATGAG
>VMDO01033155.1:0-18246 GCA_007922755.1 Pedetes capensis
AATAATGTAAATTTACACCTTGAGGAATTAGAAAAGGAAATAACTAAATCTCAAACTGGCAGATTGTAGAGAAAATATAGATTAGGTCAGAGATAAAAAATACAGAATATAAAAACAGTAGAGAAAATTAATGAAACCAATAGTTAATTCTTTGAATAGTTTAACAAAATTGACAAACTATACTAAATTGACTAAGAAGACTCAAGTAACAAAATCAGAAATGAAAAAGTATTCTATAGTGTTTTATTTTCAGAAAGAAAACAGAATTGAAGGAGAGTATTAAGAATACTTTTGTACCAACAAATTGGATGACCTAGATAAAATGGACAAATTTCTAGGATACTTAGATTCGATTATGAAGAAATAGAAAATGTGAACAGATCTATAACTTTTTTGAGTGGTATTTGGGGATTGAACTCAGGGCCCTATGCATACTTTGCATGTGCTCTACCACTGAGCTCGATCCCTAGCCCATTATTGCATTTTTTTATCTTGAGACAGGGTCTCCCTATATTACATAGGCTGCCTTTGGCCTCTAACCTGTGATCCTCCTACCTCTGTCTCCTAGATCACTGATATTATAGGCTTGGTCTATAGCACCCAGCTACCCAGATCTATAACTTGTAAGAAGACGAAGCTGAAGATCCAAACTAGCCTCCAAAACAAATATTAGAATCAAATGGCTTCACAGCTAAATTCAATCATTTCAAGAAGGCTTAATAGTGATCCTATTTAAGCTCTTTCAAAAAATTGAAGAGGAAGGGATATTTCCAAACTTGTTCTATGAAGAGAGCATTACCCTGATACTAAAGTTAAATAATAATTCTACAAGAAAAGAAAAATATAAACCAGTATTTTAATGACTGTTGATGCAAAATATCAACAAAATCCAGCAATGCAATAAAACATTGTACACCAATTATCAGGTAAGATTAATTATTGGAAGTTTAGGATGTTCAACATATGAAAGTACATCAAAGTAATATATACCACATTAATTGAAAGAAAAAAGAAAACAATCATCTCAATTAATGAAAAAATCATTTATCAAATTTCAACTCTCTTTCTTGATAAAAATCACTCAATTAGGAATACAAAGAAATTTCCTCAATGTATGTCACATATAAAATGCCCAGAACTATTATGCTGAACTGTGACAGAATGAAATTCTTTCTTCTGTCAGGAAGAAGACAAGCATGCTCACTTTTGCTCCTTTCATTCACTATAGTACGGGAATTCAAGCCAGAACAATTTGATAAGAAAAAAAATGGAAAGGAAGAAACAAAACATCTCTGCTTGTAGATGACATGCCATGATTATATATGTAAAAAAAAGCTTTAATGTTCCACACAAAAAACTGAACTAGGAAATGAATTCAGTAAAATTGTGCAGTACAAACACAACATACTAAAACAACCTAAAAAGAAAATTAAGAAAAAATTCTGTTTTCAAGAGCATCAAACAGAAGAATGTATTTTAGTACTTGGTGGTTGTACCCAGGGCTTCAAACATATTTTTCAGGTGCTCTGCCACTGGGCTGTACCTACAGCTCACTTTTTATTTTTTATCTTGAGACAGGGTCTCCCTAAATTATGCAGGCTGCCTCTGGCCTGGAACCTATGATCCTCCTGGCTCCACCTCCCAAGAGTCTGGGATTACAGGCGTGAGCCACTCTGCCTGGCCTCAGAATGAAATTCTTTGAAGTAAATTTAACCAAGGAGGTAAAAGAAATGCACACAGAAGATTACAAAATGTTGCCAAAGTAAACTAGAGAAGACACAAATATATGAAAAGACACTCTGTTCTTGGGTCAGAAAACAGAATATTGTAATGTGAATACTACCAAAATATTCAATACAATCCTTATGAAAATCCCACCAACATTTTCATAGTGTAGAGTAATACATTCAAAAATCATATTAAAATCTCAAGAGACACCTGATAGTCAAAATAATTTTGAAAGTGAAGAACAAACATGGAGGTCTCACACATCTTAATTACAAATTTACTACAAAGTTACATGATCAAAATGTTGTGTAAATTGGCACAAAGATAGGCATTTATACAATGGAACAGATTAGAGAGCCCAGGAGAAGACTGCCAAGTATAGGTTCAAATGACTTTTGACAAGGGTACAGATACCATTCAATGGAAAAAATGTTGCCTTTTCAATAAATGCTCTTGGAAAAACTGAGCATTCATGTGCAAACAAACAACACACAAGCCCCCACAGCACGACAAGTTGACAGACATGTGGGGGGTACCATTAGGATGGCTAATTAAAAAGCAGAAAATAAGTATTGGTAATGATATAGAGAAATTGGAACACTTGTGCAATGTTAGTGGGAATTTAAAATACTCAGCTGCTATGGAAAAATAGTATAGAAATTCCTCAAAAAATGCAAAATTGAATTACCAAGATGTTCCTGTAATTCTACTTCTGTGTGTATTCAAAAATTGAAAGCTCAATCTTGGAGAGATGTAAACATGAATGTTCAAAGCAGCATCATTCACAATAGTTGAAAGGTGGAAATGAACCAAAAGTTCATCTCAAATGAGCAGATAAATTGTGGCATATACATACAAAGGAATATTACTCAGTATTAAAAAGGAAGGAAATTCAGCTGGTGGCTCTGGCAAATGTTTGTAATCCTGGCTTGTAATCACAAATTCAAGGCCAGAGGCAGCCTGCACATATTAGGTAGACTCTCAAGACAGAAAATAAAAATAGATCTAGGGGTGCAGGTTAGTGGTAGAGCACCTGGCTAGCATGCATGAGGCCCTGCGTTCAACCCTCTAGTACTAAAAAAAAAGAAGGAAATTCTGATGTTACCACGTGGATGAACTTTGAATATATTGTTGTTGTTGTTAGGTGCCGTCAAGTCGGTATCCTACTCACAGCAACCCTCATAGGATTTTCAATGGTTGACTGTTTCAGGATTGCCTTGGGAGTGGATTGCCAGGCCCTTCTCTCATTTTTGCGGTGCTGGGAATCGAACTCAGGACCTCAGAGACTGCAGCGCAGCTCTCTCCCAATTGAGCTAAATCCCAGCCCTTTGAATATACTATGCAAAGTGAAATAACGCAGTCACAAAAGGCAAATATTTTGTGATCCCATTTAAATGAGGTACTTATTGTTAGGTATTGTCAAGTCATGTATACTCAGAGACTCTAATAGAGAGTTTTCAATTGCTGATTATTTCCAGATTGTTTGGGGAGTGGGCTGCCAGATCCTTCTCCTATTTCTGTGGTGTTGAAGATTGAATCCAGGGCCTCAGAGACCACAGAGCAATATTCTACCAACTGGGCTAAACCCCACCATGAGGTACTTGATATTGTTGTTAGGTGCCATAGTAGAGTCGTTTCCAACTCAAAGCGACCCTCATAGGGTTTTCAGTGGCTGATTGTTTTTCAGGATTACCTTGGGAGCCGATTGCCACATCCTTCTCCCATCCATGAAATACTTAGAATAGTGAAATTCATAGAGTCAGAAAGTGAAATGGTATCAGGAAGTGAAATGGCCTGGAAGAAAAAGATACATCCTCTCCATTTTGCAGATGAAAATAAGTTCTGGAAATGGATGGTGGTGATGGTTACACAACAGTATTAATGTACTTAATATACCTGAATTATACATTTAAACATGGTTACAAGGGTAAATTCTATTTTGTGTATATTTTAGCACAGGTTTTCTTTTTTATAAAAGAGTATGAATTGATGTTCTTCTCTTCACCAAGGACAGAGGAGCATTCACTAGTGCCACTTTGATATGTTCATTTAGTCTATTGTCAATATACTGAACCTGAGGCTTTCTCTGAGTGAGGTTCTGTGGGAAGTTCATTGCCAATGCAGATTTTCTCCTCCACCAAAAAAAAGAGAAACTAGGATTTGACTGAATATACAATCTGTCACTGCTACAGAGCTTGGTGTCAGGGCTTTCTACTGAAAGACATGTTTATAGAAAGCTGTGAAGGCTACCCAGGTAGGCCTTCAGAGCTGTCAGGCTCTAAGACCTTCCTCAAACAGGTGTTTGATATCTGATTAAAGCCCAAAGTAAAGAGCATATAAAAAACCTTAGAAAGGTTCCTGAAAAGTTTCTAAAATATGCTTTTTCTAAAGCCAGAAGATTGGAAAAGCTGCCATTATATTAGGGAAAGTTATGACAGAGGTGGAACAAAATGAAAACTTGGCTCTTTTCAACTTTGTCTAATTGCTTTCAGGGTGAAATGACAGTATTTATTCTTCATACCCTTCACTTTTTTTCCAAATTTCAAAAAGAAAAAAAAAAAACATCTTCCTTCAAATAGTTTTATCTTTTAAAATTTTAGTTAAGTAAATTCCACTTCAGTAACTCATCAGCTTAAAGCTTCTAACAAAGAAGGTCCCCCACATGTCTCAGTTTGTCATGCTGTGGCGAATCACATGTTGCTGTGATGCTAAAACTATGCCACTGATATTTCAGATAGCAGCAGGGCCACTCATGGTGGACAGGTTTCAGCTGAACTTCTGGATGAAGAAAGACTAGGGACAAGGACCTCCCAGCCCCCTCCTGAAACAATTAGCCTTGAGAATCCTATCAGTAGCAGAAAAGCACTGTCAAATATAGGGCCAGAAAATGGCCCCCTCAGGCTGGAAGGCATTCAAGAGACAATTGGGGAAGAGTGGCTTCCTCAAAGAAGTTATTGTTAGGTGCCATTGAGTCATGTCCGACACATAGTGACCCTCAGGATTTTCGATGGCTGATTGCTTTGAGATTCCTTTGGGAGTGGATTGCTACATCCCTCTCTCATTTTTTTCAGTGCTGGGGATTGAACCCTGGTCCTCTGAGAGTGTGATGAGGCACTCTACCAGATCAGGTAAACCCAGTGTCCTTCAAAGAAAAGTCGACCTTAATGATGGGAATATAGTAAAGCCCCTAGGACCTCCATTTGCAGATATGGCACACTCAAAATGAGAAGAAACGTAGTAGTTGTAACAATGGGTTCAAACATAAATAAAAGACTGTGTGCATGGAATAATGTTGAGTATTTTATTGTTGTCTTTTACAGAGGGTTGCTATGGGTCAGACCCAACTGGAGGGGACCTAACAACAACAAAGATGGAGTCATTTGACCAGACTGAAGAAACTTTGTTTATCTGGGTGGTGGGATTGACCTCCCCCCCTAGAAACACTGCTTATTCGTTACCAGACACAATATGACTATGTTAATGTATAACTCCAATACATGTTGGAATTCTTCAGGTACTAACTGGTGTATTCAAATAAGAGTGGAAATGAAAATTAAAGTCCAATATGGACACATAATGCAATCGAAAATAGTGACCATTGGTACAACGTGCTCATTACTGATAGAATTTATAACTTCAGCATTTTGCTTGTAAGTCATATGTATAAATGTATGAAAACTATGCTTATCTGTCTTAGAATCATTGAATTCACCCTTAAAAATATTAGAGATTTTTGCTCTATTAAGCCTATATAAAAGTTCACTATTTCACTATTTCTACACATCTGTATACAGTATGCTGTAATTTAGTATTACAGTTGACTTTTTAGCAATGGTATTTTTGTTTGTTTCTACCTAGCATCTATCCCAGGAACAAGTTGCTCTACCTTTTTAATATTCCAAATGCTTTAAAGTATTTATAAATTGAGAACATTGAGGTGTTCCTTTACTATCCACTAAGAAGACCTTGGGTCAAGCATGTTCTTTTCACCAGTGATTTTATAAAACACATTAAACAGAAGCAGTCACTTAAAAATTCAGAAGCAATACTTACTAGTGAATGATATTAGGGTGGGAATTAGACTTATCCCTTTGAATACTTTTCTCAGTAAATGATCAGTTCTCCTCTAACATTACTTTCAATTTCCATTTTATTTCAAAGTCAAGAATTTCTTCCACACCTTTTCCTAAAAATAAAGTCCAAAATGTGCTATCACTTTGAAAATAGGCTTTTAAAATACCAAGTAAAAGCTTTGATTTTATATAAACTTTCATATGTTGGAATTTTTTCCCTTTTCATTTGTGGAGAACATTTTTTTTTAGGAAAAGCAGCCACCTAAAAGCAACGTTTTTGTGTTATAAAACAAAGTCAGAATTTTATTTTTTATAGCTTATCTATATATGCAATAATTCCACAGGAAAGGCAACTAGAATATTTAAAATACTATTTGACAATTGTAGTAGGTCTTCTCTTATAGGTCTGCATAACAGAGAAACTGTTCTGGTGCATCTATTATTTAAATAATATTTCTACATCTTAAATGATGGATTTTCTCATTCAGTGTATATAACTCCAATTTAGCTATGAAATCATCAAGCATACTTTCATTGATATCATGGATAAAATATGTAGAGGTGATGGGGAAAGTTGAAAACGTGGTGGGATTAATCTTTAAAGTGTGAATTATTTTATTTTATTTTTATTTTTGTGATTTTTATTCTCATGAATGTATTCTAAAACTGCAAGGGCTATAGTGTAGCTTTCCCGGTGTTGGTTTACACAGCATACTCCTAAAAGACTGAGCTTCCCCAATCTCCATATTCAACAACATATTATATCAATACCTTTCATTTGTCCTGATTATATTTGGCAAATTATAAACTTACAAATGTAGTAGACAATTCCATGACTGATCTTGTTCCTACTTACAAATCCAAAATTTATCTATCTATCTATCTATCTATCTATCTATCTATCTATCTATCTATCTATCTATACACACACATACATACACACACACCTTTGTTTTCTCTACCTACCACCTGCATTTCCAGGTCAATGAATTTTTTTAGGAAAAGGGAAGCAGTGCTAAATTTTTGGCTATGTATAAAAGTGAAAAATAAATTAAGTGCATAGATCAGAAAATTGAAAAGCAAGAGGGGAGTATTTCTATATAGCATAATAACTAATAACTGATACTTATTGAATATTTAAAATGTTCCAGTTACTATGATGAGTGTGTTACATGTGTTATCTAATTTAATAAAAGGTATTATCTCCATGAGAAAATCAATGCCAGTATATATGAAGTGACTTGACCAAAGTTACAAAATTCAGGAATGGCTCTATTTGGCTAATCTGAGACTAAAAAATCCATTATTTAATGGAACAAAAATAACTAAATGGACTGACACATTACCATTTGTAACTACCACTTCTTGTCATATATAATACTAATTCCTTGCTCTAAAGCAAACAGATCTTGTAAATAACAAAAACAGATTTACAAGGTTTAATGATGTATTAGTGGATTTATAAAAATAAGATCTTCCATTAGTGACTGTGACCTGAGAAAATACTGTTTGCTTTTTTTGTTCCAGTTTTAGGGAATAGGTAGAAAAAGGATGGACTTGAGGCAATCAGATAATCCTGGGGTCAAATTTTAACTCCACTCTTTATTAATATTTACTTTACGGAAATAGCATGTTTTTGAACCTTACTCTTCTAAGTTTGATAAATAATAAAACTTCCAGCCAGGCGCAATTATGCACGTATATAATTCCAGCAAGAATTATGGTGAGGGGTACAGGAGGATCACAAGATCAAGGTCAGAGGTGGCCTGTGGAACTTAGCAAGATCCTGCCTCAAAAGTAAAACATGAAAAAGGGGCTAAAGGTGGAATTCAGTGGTAGAGCACTTGCTAAGCATGCTTGAGGCCCTAGGTTCAATGCCCCAGTACTGAAAACAAATTCCCTTGGACAATTTTTGAGAATAAAATGATGTAACATATACAAACTGATCTATGTGATGAATGGGACATAGTAGATAATTTATAAATGTACCTGTCTTGATGTATTACATAGACACAGGAATGCAGTCAAATAAAAACATTGTTGTTGTTGTTAGGTGCCGTCGAGTCGGTATCCGACTCATAGCAACCCTCTGTACAACAGGGGAAACACTAATGTCAGTGCTTCTCTGCTGTTCATAGGGTTTTCAATGGCAGATTGATTTTTGGGAGGGGGTTGCCAGGTCCTTCTCCCAAAATAAAAACATAGATGTTTTAAATTATTCTGTTCTTATGAAATCACCTAGGTCATGATGGTCTTGCATCTGGCTAATGTGGTTTTCATATATCATCTACCATCCATGACACAATTTCCATGACTTTAATTTTAGTTCAATACTTTATGTGCCCAGTGTTCATAGTTTCTAACAAAAGCTATATTTCATTTAAGAAAAAAAACTGAAGAAGCAGACTTGGCTGCAATCAGAGAGCTTCATGATTACGTTTTTGTTGCTGTTGTTGTTACTTAGGGGTTGAACCTAGGTCTTGCACATACTTTGTAAGCACTGTACCACTAAACTGCAGCCCCATTCTCTTTTTAATTTTTATTGTTTAATTTTAAGACAGGATCTCACTGAGTTAAGCAAGCTGACTCTGGCCTCAAAACTGCATTCCTCCTATCTCTGACTCCCAAGTTTCTGGGATTACAGACAAGTGCCACCCTGTCCAGTTGCATTTCATGGTTAGCTTTGTTAGTTATTAATGAAAACAAGCAAAATGGATGAAGTTTTATTCAGCTCTAAAATCTACAGAATATAAATATTGCATTGTGCTTACATTCATATGTCAGTAGAATTCACTCCTGTAATTCGTATTGTAATAACATCTGGGACAACAAGCTTGAAAAGTCTTATTACCCAATCCCATTCAATAGTCTAATTCAGGATATCTTTAACAGTATACACCATTCTTTTGGCATTGTCACTTGCTAGAGGGTTTTTGGAAGTTAATAAAACATCTTGGAAAGGTTCTGTCAGCAAATTGCTTAAGTACAACTGAAATCTAACTGGGTTAGGAAAAAGGTTAATACCTGTCAATCCATGTGTTGTGATCAGTAATTTAGAATTTTGATTACTACAAAGAGATTTGAAATGCCACTTGCAGGACTCTAAGGAGTTTTGAAAAGATGCAGAGCATAATCTGGAAGTTCTTCATCTGAGCAATTCTGAAAAATCTGTATAGATCTGATATTCTTAGTCACTTCACAAGAATAAGGAAGTATCTTTTGTATATGTTTTAAGTGTCTTGGCATATTACACACTGTCTTCAGATACTATAAATATTAAACTTCATTCAGATTTGTTATGTCAGAGGTTCTTAAACTAGACTGCATGGATAAGTTTAAGAAGTTTGTGAACCTCCTGAAATTATATGAAAAGTGTATCTATGCACACGTGTATTTTTCTAGAGGCATTTTTGTCTTTCCAATGATTCTTTTTTTTTTTTTTTCCTCACGCCTGCATGCTTTGCAAGTGCTGGACCACTGAGCTGCACCCCCAGCCCTTTTATTTTTTTTTTCCTTACTTCCTGAGACAGGGTCTCGCTAAGTTACATAGACTTCCTCTGGTCTCCAACTTGCAATCCTCCTGGCTCTGCCTCCCAAGCCGCTGGGATTACAGACGTGCGCCACCACGCCCAGCTTCCAATGATTCTTAGTAAGGCATATCACTCAGATATTTGAGAAACCACTCGTTTAATTAACATTCTACTTGGCTTTATGTCAGTGTTTCTCAAACATAATGGATGATGAGAGTTATTTGAGGAGTTAAAAATAAACAAGGAAGCCTAGTGTGTAGTTCCTATAGATGCTGAGCCTGCAGCTGTAGCCTTGTGGCATCCTATCTCTTCATATCTCAGAAGCTAAGCAGTGTCAGGTGTGGTTAGTACTTGGATGGGAGAAGGCCTGGGAACACCAGGTGCTGTAGGCTTGGGAGACAGATCTGGTGACCCACTCCCAAAAATCAATCAGCCATTGAAAACCCTATGAACAGCAGAGAAACACTGACAATAGTGTTTCACCTGTTGTATACGGGGTCGCTCTGAGTTGGATACCAACTCGATAGCACCTAACAACAACAACACAACATAGACTCTGATAGAATAGATATGAAGTGAACTTCAAGAATTTATATATTTTGTTCCTATGTCACACTAGAGCCATTATAGCATGGACCTTCTGAGCTTCTAATAATGTACTACATACTGTTATAAAGGATTTAGAAAAGAGTAAAGAATCATCGTTTTATTGATGAAGCTCAGATTCAAATGAGAAAGGATTTAAAGCATAATAGTACAATGATAGATATACAGAGCTTTACAAGATCACAGAGAAGAGGGACCATTTGTTATGTTGATTGAGGATTATAGTACAGAAGTTGGGTGAGAGGGCACAAAGAGGAGGATCTGCAAGTTAAGAAATGTCATCCATCAATGGTACCCACATTCTCTTTGCCAGAACTCAAGACCATTTCACTTACTAATTTCATAGGAGACTGGAAAATAAAGTCTGAACTGTTTGTGGAAGGGAAATTATGTAGGTGACAGCTTGCAGATAAAGAATTAGAAAAGAGGAGAAACTTTTAAGAAATATTTAGAAGGTAAAATTGATGAGGCTTGATAAGTGGTTGTAAGGGTTCACAAGAAATAGGGAGACAGCAGAGTCAAGTAAGCCTTCACCATTTTGTTTGTGAACATGTTTAGTGTTCCGTTGGCTGTTTGGGTTTCTGTCCAATAAGATGATTGCTGGGCGGCCCAGATCTGAGTACAGTGGCATTAACTTAGTATATTTTGTGCTGTTACAACAGAATACTGTAAACTGGGTAATTTATGATGCATAGAAATATATTTCTCTCAATTCTAGAGTTTGAAGAATCCTAGATCAATGAACTGGAATCTACAGAAACATTTCTTGCTGTGCCATACACAAATGGAAAGTGGTTGGGAAAGAGAAAGGTGAAGGGAGAGAGGTGTTTAATTTGGCCCTTTAGTCTTATTTATTTTGCACTTTTAAATAAACTGTATTGTGTACATTTAAGGTATACAACATGATGTTATGATATATACACAGATAGTTTTTAAAAAGTTACCATATTGAAGCAAATTAACATCTCCATCATCTGCTTGTTGTTGCTAGGTGCAGTTGAGTTGGGTCTGACTCATAGTGACCCTATGTACAGCAGAACAAAACACTCCCAGATTCAGTGCCAGGAACATGGTCTTATTTATTGTTGCAGCCACTGTGTCAATCCATCCAGTGGAGGGTTTTCCTTTCTTTCCTTGACCTGCCACTCTCCCAAACATGACGTCCTTCTCCAGGGATTGGTCCCTCCTGATTACATGTCCAAAATACATAAGATGCTGTCTAGTCATCCTTGCTTCTAGAGAGCACTCTGGTTGTACTTTTTCTAGGACAGATCTGTTGGTTCTTTTGGCAGTCTATTGTATATTCAATATTCGTCTCCAATACCATAATTCATGAGCATAAATTCTTCTGCTCTCTCCCTTGTTCAATGCCCAGCTTTCACAACCACATTATGTGACTGAAAATACCATGATATGAGTCAGGCACACCTTCATCTTCAATGTGCCATCTTTAATTTTCAATACTTTCAGGAAATCTTTTGCCACAGTTTTCCCAAAAGAAGTAAGTCTTTTGATTTCTTCACTGCTATTTCCATAGGTGTTGATTGTAGAACTAAGTAAAGCAAAATCTTGGACAATCTCAATCTTTTCTCCATTTATTGTGGAGTTGCATACTGACCTAGTTTGAGGATTTTTGCTTTGTTCATCTTGAATCACAAACCATACTGAAGGCTATGTTCTTAGGTCTTCATCAGTAAAAGTTTCAAATCTTCTTCAATTTCAGCAAGCACAATTGTTTCATCTACATAATGCAAGTTGTTAATGAGCCTTCCTCCAATTCTTATGCTGCATTCTTCCTCATAATGTCCAGCTTCTTGGGTTATATGCTCAGCATAGAAATTGAAGTGATATGGTGTAAGGATACAGCCCTGAGGAACATCTTTCTCATCTTTAAACCAGGCAGTGTTTCCTTGTTCTGTTCAAATGACTCCCTTCTGGCTCATGTACAGACTCCTCATGAGTACACTTAAATGTTCTGGTATTCCCATTCTTCATAATGTTATCAATAATTTGTTATTATCCACACAGTCAAATGCCTTTACATAGTCAATGAAACATAGATAGACATCTTTCCGATATTCTCTGCTTTTGGCTAATATCAATCTGACATCAGCTATCATGTCCCTTGTTCCCCATCCTCTTCTGAATGGGGCTTGATTTTCTGGCAGTTCTCTTTCTACATACTGCTGCATTTGCTTTTGAATGATCTTTAGTAAAATTTTGCTTGTGTGTGATATTAATGATATTGTTCGATAGTTTCCATACTTGGTTGGATCTCCTTTTTTGGTTATAGGGACAAATATGGATGTCTTCCAGGAAACTGTTTTCCAAATCTTTTGGCATCATCTCTATAGTTACCAAATTTTGTATAAGTAACAAGAGTAACTGATTTCTAGTGATTTAACATCAATCCCATATCTAGTGGGATATACAATTTATATGTCGTCCTTATATTGTACATTAGCTCAGTAGACTTATTCATCTTTTGTCTTTTCTATTTTGTATCCTGACCCACATCTCCCATTTCCTCACCTCTATATATTTAATATTTAAGACTCTAAATAAAAGCAACATCATGAATATCATTCTTTCTAGTTCCAGTTTATTTTTCTTAGCATCATGTCTTCAAGGCTCACCTATGTTTGGACAATTAGCAAGATCTCTTTATTTTTTTATTATGGATAAATATTATTTCATCATCTATATGTACCACAGTTGCTATATTCATCTAGAGATGGACGCTTGGGTAGCTTCTTTACTTTGGATATTGTGAATACTGCTGCAGTGAACATGGGAGTGCAGATATCTTTATGAGGAGGTGATTTCTTTCTTAGTGTATATGCCCAGCAGAAAAGTCACTGGGTCATATATTGTTTCTATTTTTCATTTCATTTGAATCTCCCACACTGTTTTAGTATATTTCGGGCTCCAGTAGAAAACTAACAATCTTTAATGCCCACTTTTATGGAAGGAAAGCAAAATATATGGATATTTACATATTTAACAGTCCAAAAATATCCAATGCATTTGAACTATTTACTCAGATGTCTTAACTGGAACAAGTAATGAAATCTAATTTTAAAAATCAGCTGTTTTGATAAGAATTAATTTGCCCATCTGATTGGATTAATTCAACATGTAATTATTTAATCTTCATTATTTGACAGCTATTTTACTGTACATTGGAGTGATCAAGTTAATCTCAACTAAAATAAAAAAATTGGTTAGTAAATAGTATTTTGAACTCTACACCCACATATTTCTTTGTAGATATTGATGATCAAAATTTTAAATTACTTACATTTATTAAATTAACTAAAATTCTTTAGGTTTTTTTTTGCATTTTCTTATTTTGTCTTGGATGAAATAACTTCTGCAGATAAATATACATGTAAGATTCATTTAGCAGCTTCTATTGTGACTAGGTGTTTCTTTCATTTAAAACTAGGGTATATAAGAGTTCAAATTGCTGATAGAATCCTTAATTTACAAAAGCAAAGTTCCAGAATTCTTGTACTTTGCAGATGCTGGACTTGCATCAATTTATATTCAATCTTGCCATCCTTTACAGTTGTTATCTATTCATTGGATGAATGGATTGAAAATTGTTCGGTTGCACTGTGCAGGCAGTGATGCACAGGCAACTTTCGTCTTTAGTCATATTCAGCTTCATTTTGCTTATAATAAGGAAAAATATTTTTCTTTGTGTTGAAGATTTAAAATGTAAGCAAAAGTTCCAAACTCTTGAATCTTAGTGCTCATTATAGAAGAATGTCCTAGAAAGCTCCCAAAACAAATTACTTCCTCTCAGTACTTTAGGAAACAGATTTTTCAAAAAAGACATGTCTAGAGATATCACTTGTGAAATTTGCTAATAAAATTCACAATATTTAGGTTCAGTTCATATAAATTAAAATTTAAAAATTAAGTTCTGCTAAATTAAGTACGAAAAACCGCTGACAACATGATTTACCTGGGTGCCTCTGACAAAACAGGCTGGAGAAGGGAAGAACATATCCATGGCTATGCTGCTGAGGATAATAACCCAGACTTCTCTGTAACTAAGTTGTAGTTTTCAATAGTCAAAAATATAACAAAATCTGTTTATAAACTTTAATTCTGTTAGCTCTCTTTGTGCTACTGACAGCTCTCTAATTTACTTACTTCAAGTATGAAATAGTTCAATGGCAGAAGTGGAGTCATTTTGAATTTTGATGCATAGTCTGTTGTACCCTAAGCAAACTACCTGGGTGTGATCTATTTCTCCATAATAATTAGGAGGATGAAAACTAGCTTACTTATTGAGGAATCATCAGAGATAACCTAACTAACCAAAATAAAATGGGGAAATATTTGCTTGGAAATGTACTCCTAGTTATCTTATTGACATGTAGCAAGAGAAAATTAACAAGGGGAGGAATATAGGGAGCTGGGTTTTCCAAAGGAAGTTTTTCAGATATGGTTCATACTAGGAAACCTGACAGACCAAATATGAATAAGATGGGTTCAATTCATTGCTTAAATGTTATTGAAATTAAGTCCTTGATATTACAGATTATTAAAAATTAGCCTTAATATTTAGGTCCCTATAACATGGTTGTAGGGCTTTTAAGGGAAAATAAGAAGTTAAAGATTAGGCAACTCTATTTTCAAAAAGACAAAAGCTCTTACTTTCTTAGTCCCTGTATGCACAATGAAAGCTTTCCAGCTAATTACTATGTATATTCTATAAAATTTCAAAGCAAAAGAATAGTTTTTTCACATCATGTCTTATCTGTATGGTAGCTGTTTCCCTCAATGCTCTTGTGTCAAGGAATAGTATCCTAATGCCTTCTTTCCTTGTAGCTTTAAGTGGTTTATGCACTAATATTCTTGAAGTAGCAAAATAAAATAAAATAAAATAAAATAAAATAAAATGGAAACCTGAATAGTACATTAACAATCATTGTTTCTTCTTCCTAAAGTTCATGTTGTCTTAGAAATACCAACCTCTTTAGATCTCCTCTGGTTTTGCTTTTATACCCAATTATCTCAAAACCTACAAGAACTCCTACATTCCTGATATCACCCTGCTGTCCTAAATGATGCCCCAAGTGGAAATATTCCCTGAATTAGGCCACTGTTCCCATATGTTGCTTACAATACAGTATCCTGAGTTTTCACATTAGGCTAAGAAATTGGAGGAGACAGATATTTGTCATTGAAATGAACTAATATTCATATTATCTAATTGGCAACTTGATCCCCAGGAAAATATCTAGCCGTCCAAATATTGTTAGGTACCTTAGAGTCTGTGTTTGACTCATAGCGACCCTATTTACAACAGGTGAAACAGTACTATTAGTTCTTCTCTGCTGTTCATAAGGTTTTTAACGGCTGATTGATTTTTGGGAGTGGGTTGCCAGGTCCTTCTCCAAAGCCTACAGCACCTGGTGTTCCCAGGTGGTCCTTCATTCAGGTACTAACCAGGCCTGAATCTGCTTAGCTTCCGCAATCTGATGGCATCAGACATCATATGAGTGCAGGTGTTTTCCAAATAGAGACTACACAATATAGGTTTTCTTGTAGCTGGTTGTGGTCCTGTGACTGAATTATCAACAGTGGAATATGTACAGAGGTGATAAGTGCAATATCTACCTCATTGTTTGAAAAAATAACCTTGCTTTTTCCAAAATTTCCCTTCTCATAAGCTAAGACACCTATATGCTCATGTCCTAATATTGACCACAAAGAGTAGGGCAATGCCTTAGGTATTTTTCATGCAATAAGATGGAAGGAATAAGGGTCTCTGAAAGACCATATGAAGACAACCATACAACTTGAAGCATTTAAATCATGAACTTTATGTAAGAGTTAAACAAATGTCATTAACTTTAATGTAATGTCTTTTTTTGGAGTCTTTGTTCTATCATTTTAGCCTTTACCCTAATGCACCAGACAATAGTTACCAGCTTGATAAGTTATGTCAATTGTTGTTGTTGTTAAGTGCCGTCGAGTCGGTATCCAACTCATAGCGACCCTCTGTACAACAGGGGAAACACTATTGTCAGTGCTTCTCTGCTGTTCATCGGGTTTTCAATGGCAGATTGATTGATTTTTGGGAGGGGGTTGCCAGGTCCTTCTCCCAAGCCTACAGCTTCTGGTGTTCCCAGGCGGTCTCCCATCCAGGTACTAACCAGGCCCGACCCTGCTTAGCTTCCAAGATCTGATGGGATCGGATGCCACAGGGCTACAGCTGTAGGCTCAAGTTATGTCAATAGACATTAGTAATTACAAGTGTATATAAGATACCTGTTTTGCTCATTGATTTGAGGATATATATATATATTGATCTCTCTGCTAAGAAGACATAGTTGTCTTATTCTGGTCCTGCCAATAAAGCTCATAGGGAAATATTTATTTGCAGGACCATCTACTTCCCTATCAATATTCATTTAGCACTCTTGGGAGATCTAGATCAGTTCTGCTTGAAAAACGGAAAAAATAGAAATTAATGGGAATATTAGAGCTTTAGGCAAGGTGTAAGTAGTGGAACAAACCAGAGATAATTTCTTCCATGTCATTTTAAAGTTGGCTGATAGATTGGCTACATAGCAAATTAAGTGGTTAACATGTTTCAGCCATTTTGCTGATTCATCACCTTTGAAAGCTTTTCTTTGACTCATTCTCTAAGTGTTACACATTCTTTCTCATTTAATGTAAAATGGCTATTTCATTTTCATTTATGGAAAATTGAACTTATTTTCCCTTTAATTTTCTTGAGGAATTCATAGTAACTAATACAGCAATTGTGAGATGAGTTTTCTTAGAGATTATCAATCTACATAGTTATTTTCATCTTCAAATGTCGTAGTGAAATAGCACAGGGTTTGAAGATATGCCAGGCCCACATCATGAGTAAAGTGTTGACTTGTGTTCAGATAGAATTCACTGTGGGTCAGCAGTTCTTTTTATTTTTTCCCCTAGACTGCATTTCTAAGTTCTTGGAACAAAACAAGGAGAAAATAAATGAAAGGAATAAATGAAGGAAACATTTGTCTTTCTATTTTCTGTGTTATCAGATTACTGTTTCCATTATTAGAGAATGATTAGCAGTTTATTTGCAGTTTCTCTATTAAATGAGAAACAGCAGGCATAATATGACACGCAATATTATAGAGAAATTAAGCAGCTGTCACTATAATACTCTTTTTTATGCTGCAGTGGAACCTCCCAACACCCCTAAACATTTCCGGAAATAAGGATACTCTTAAATTATCAGATAATGGTAGGCCTTGTCTGATAAAGGCATGTGTTACATTGGTGAGCTAAACAGACGAAAAAAATACTGTTGAAACTATAATTTATTATATGCTTTAAATTATTTAAAAAGTACTTTACATTTCTAAGTTGTTTTTATAATAATTCAAACCCTAGAAATTTATGAGAATGTTTTGGAATGGGTTTAAGTCCACATTATTAGGACATTTCTTGGCAATACAGAGAAACAACCATAGCAGTTCTCCCCTGCTGCTTGAGTAATTGAAGGTCTGAACCCAGCAGGGTCAGTTAGCCAGGAATGAGGCAATTATGACGCATGACTTATCTCAAAGTACTTATTTTCCCTGAAATGTCAAGATATCTGAAGAGCATGCAAGTTTTCCAACATTAAGGTGAAAACTGCCTATCATCACACCTTTTCTTTTCCTTCAAAAGTGTATTGCAAGGAGTAATGATTTGTTTACTAGCTTGTAGCAGGGTGATGAATTGTAGAAGATGAAATATCATCCATTCTCAAGCTTGAATTTTGATTTTACAACAATGATATCTCTTGCTTAGCTTTGAATAGTTATGAATAAGTATTTTACAAAAGAAAGGATCACTTTTAAAATATCTCTTTATAAAAGAAAACTTATAGTTTTTAGTCATGACTCTGGTTACCTATTGCCAGTTGTTCTTTTTGATATTATTGAATCTATTATATGAGTAGGTGGGATGAAACTTTAAGGACTTGGAAGGTGATTTTTTGAGCTCATTATGTCTTCTATTTACTTACCAGAATGAATTTCTCAAAGTTCAAGGGAAAGACCTTGCATTTATTTATTTAAATATGATATTGAATACATAAATTGTGACTGTTGTGGTTGAACTTGACATGTTTATCTGTTACATAGTTATATACATTAGCCTCAACCCATCCTATGGTGCTGTTGTTTGAAGTGCCTAAAGAATGAGTTATAATAATTCTTACCTATCAGTTGTTATCTGGGGAAGGGGTTAAATGAGGTAGTGATGGTGCTGTAAATAATATTCCATTGATTATAAACTGA
>VMDO01033156.1:0-18252 GCA_007922755.1 Pedetes capensis
TTTTAACGATTTTTAATTTTCCTAGATTCATACTACGTACATTCCATGTTCCAGTTATTAATGGATGTTTACAGTTGTTTCTCCTCATTTTGAGTTGTGCCACATCAGCAAGTTGAGCACCCTGGGGCTTTACTCCATTTCCATCATCACGGTAGACTCTACTTGGAGGAGGCAACTCTTCCCCAGTAGTCTTTTGAGTACCACATGTCTGTCAGTTTGCGGCACTGAGAGGGCTTGCATGTTGTGATGAGGCTGAGCGCTCTGCCACTGTAACCTCGGACAGGAGCAAGGTTACCCATGGTGGACAGGTTTTCAGCTGAGCTTCCAGACTAAGACAGACTAGGGAGTAGGATCTGGCTAGCCACTCCCGAAACAACTAGCCATTGAAAACCCTATGAATAGCAAAGAGACATTGTCAGATATAGTGCCGGAAAATGAGGCCCCCAGGTTGGAAGGCACTGTATAACAGAGGAAACACTATTGTCAGTGCTTCTCTGCTGTTCATAGGGTTTTCAATGGCAGACTGATTTTTGGGAGGGGGTTGCTAGGTCCTTCTCCCAAGCCTACAGCTTCTGGTATTCCCAGGCGGTCTCCCATCCAGGTACTAATCAGGCCCGACCCTGCTTAGCTTCCGAGATCTGATGGGATCGGATGCCACAGGGCTATGGCTCCAGGCAGGAGTTGCCTAGGGTCATGCAATTCAAACAAAACAGAAACATTAAGATTGTCATGAAAAAGGGAAAAAAAGGAAAAAGAAATGAAATACTTTTTTTTCCTACTCTCTCTGGCTTTTGAACATTAACAATCAGATTTCAAATGTGTTGAAAGATAAAGTCTGTATATTTTATATCTCAAAAGCTGATGAACCTATTTCTTTATTCTTTATATTTCACAGCATTTTCTAAGTATAAGCATCTTTGATATATCCCTTTGATGAAAATAAAATCTTAAAGACATTCTTTTCACCAAAGAGGATTCAGTACCTTAGCAACTGGTAATAATTCATGACCAATTAAGCAAAAAAATAAGTTATGACTAGAGAAACAGGAACTTAGTAAATGGCAAAGTTTATTCCATTACAATTTTATTGAAATCTTTGAGTATTCTCTCATTGAATATGCTGTTTATTGCATGTTCTTATAACAATAGAATCATTCACCTGATGAATCAGAACCCCTAATATGTACTGGTCTTTAATTTTAAATGGGCTTTTAGGCTTAAACATATAACCACACTATTAAAGAACTCAGAGAAGAGATTTAAGGAAATTTGAAAATGATCATCCATGTTATTCCAGATCACAAGTATGAAGGGAAAATGTGCCTCTGTGCTACGTGCAGAGTAAGATGTTTTAACGGTTGGACTTAAATAGACTTTCAAATCGGGTAAAACAGATGACACAATTTGTACTATTTAAATTTTCTGTATTTTATGATATCTTAAAAATATCCTTCCGGCTGAGGAGAAACTAACTCTCTTCTCCTGGACTAGCCAATTCTTAGAGATACCAAGGGCCCAGTGGGGAGCATTCCTTGAAATTAAACTAGCCAGTCCAGGGCCATACTTCCTTTATCTTGCCTGCATACCTCAGTGACAATATTCCTCTGCCTTAATCATTCCAGGGTCAGGCGTGAGGCACCTAAAGACTACCCTGATAGTTATCCCGCTTAGTCAAATTATTCAGACTAGCCAGTCCTGAACTGTTTTCCCTGTCTCTTCATCTTTTCCATGGAGATCCTAGTAACGACTCTACCTTGGCTTCCCCTTTGCTCCTGCTTTCTGCCTCCTGGCCACCCCTAAGGCATTCCCATGCAGTCCTTCAAGGTATGCTATGCCCAATTTCTTTGACCTATGCATATAATAATATTTTTTGTTTTCCAGATACTCTCTTATGGTTCCTCACGTGGCTAAATTTGCCTGACCATCACTTGTGTAAAACAATACAGAATAAAACCACAGGCCAATCTTTTGCTTTTAAGTTGTTATGTACTTTAAATAATCTGAGTTTTAGCTATTAAATTGCTTTTTAAAATATTCTCAAGGACATTGACATATAGAAAAAAGTCTTTATTTGCCAGTAGAGATTATCTAAAGAGCACATTTCTATGTCCACTTTGGATATTAATTTTGCCATTATCTTTCCAAATTTAATTCAGGTATAAAGGATACCACCTAAAATGAACAAGGCTTACAAATAAAAATAGAAATGAAATACCTACTTGTGAAGGTGTACTAGTAAGCTCCATCTTCTCTTGTGATTTCTCCTTTGCTAGTCGAGCAGCTTCTTTAAATTCCTGAAACTTTTCTGCAAACTGAATGCATAAAGACTATATACATTAACCAAGTAAGAATAAGTTACAGTGCCCATATCTGCCTTAGTTTTTTTCCATTTTCCAAATTAACTGACCCTTACACAAGCAGCACAGCCTGCAAAACAATTACAACCTGAAATATGAAAATGACAGAAAAAGAAGTCTAACACCATTTGTTATACATACAGTACTTTGACAAATCTCATTCAAAAATGTCATTATATAATGAAGTCAGAATTTGGTGTCAGCTAGCTATCTACATACCTCTTTGGTTGTCCAGAAATAGTTTACTAAGACTAAAGAGGGTGAAATTAGTAAAGATAGACATACTGTGTTTTGTTTATCACTGACAAAACTAAACTTCTCAAGCATCTCTCTCTAAATCACAGTACTGAGAAAATGCTTTTACGTATTATTAAAATATAAACCCTCATATTATGTAAGGCATTTTATTTTCAGTATTACAAACAGTAATATTTATTATGATCACTAGCATAACTGAAAATTCATTATTAAATATTTCTACACAGCTAATACTCAGCACTAGAAAAGAATGTAATACTCCACAAAGGTCTTTAAGATTGATAATTTGAAAACAAAATTGCATGGCATTCTACCAACTTAGCTAAACCCCAGCCCTAAGAAACCTATAGGAAGCTATAAAACATCATGTCCACACACAGTACATGTTACTGTTTCAATATAAAATGTCCCCCAAAGGTCATATGCTTTAATATTAGGTCCCCAACTGATGGTGCTGTTTGTGGAGGCTATGGAAAATATGAGAGGTAGGATCTAGATTTGTGAAAGTAGTTCCCTGAGGGCGGGCTTTTGGAGGTTTTTACCCCTTATCTGTGGCCCAGGTCTCTGTCTCCTCTGCCAGAGGCCGGACCACCTGCTGCCACCATGCCTGCCAGGCCTCATTATGGACTGAATCTCTAACTGTGAGCCTCCAATAAACCTTTTCCTTCTTAAGTTTGTTTTGGTTGTTTTTTCTTCTACAGTGTAAAAAACTAATACAGCATCTATGTTCTAGAAGTGGAAGGTGTTCTATCACTATTATCAATTAGAATAAGGTGGGCTACAAAATTTAGAAACCTAAGTTCTCTATGTAACGTAAAACATCTATTAGAGTTGGCAATAAAAACATGAAATTATAGCTTCCTTCTCAAACTCCCACAAACCCTAACTTCAGTTCCATCTTGGGAAGAAAAAGTTTGGAAGGAAAGGGTTATGATAGTCTGATCTGCCTTGGGAGGTGGAGGGTCAAAATCAAAGCTACGGTCATCATCACAACTTCTCCTTCTTATCTTAAGCCTTGTCATCTCTACACACAGGGAGAACCTATGTTACTATACTTCTCTAATTGAACAGATTATTTCCTTGCATTAAAAAAAATCTGAATACACAGCTAAAAAGTCTCACATTGGTGGAAATAAAAGAAACAAACAAGAATTAACTTCTCTTTATATAATCTGAAGTAGATCACAAGGATTCTCTTCTACTAATTTAGCACTCCAAAACAGTTTATGTTTAAAATCCTTTCAACTTCATAAAAACTTATACTAATGCTAATTTTTATATCCTTAGTTCTTGGCAAGAGAAAAACATGAGGGCTTTGGTTTCCATACCAACAACTACAACTTAGTTATCACTCTAATAACACAAGCATAGTTAGAGTTTTGATCGTATTGGTCAACTTTAGGAGACCATACATTTATTCCATTGATGCTGCTTTCCCTTGTTTTGAAAGGTCTTGTCTACAATTGCCTTCAGAGACTTCTTCAAACTCTTATAATGCTTTGACTCACTCATAGTGTTTACTAAGAGAAGTCAAAATATTATATGCTTGCTTCATTTATGTAAGTGATTATAAATTCTTTTAGAACTCCTAGTGTTTGAAAAGCAACAAAATTTGTCTTCAAGGTAACTTGGAAAGCAAATGATTTTGTCATCCCTGGATAAGCACATTATTAAGAGACAAATCTTAAACTCTTAAGAGGTAAATCCAGTGAATAAACAAATTAGATTTGGCCATAAGAGCTTAAGGGTTCTTTCCCAATATTTAATGCACACTCAAAACACCAGTGTTCACTACTAGTAATAATTGTTCAAAAGTATAGTCTAACATTAAAGAGGAAAAAACAATTCTTAAAAATAAAACCCATTCCCAGAAAAAAAATCAAATGAGAGTATGATTGACAGAATTTAATAAAACAGTTATTCCTTTACTACATTAGCTAGTTATTCAGTAATGTAAAAGATGTAATGAGGAATTTCATTTATAGTCAAAATTACTTTGGTCCAAAAGTCATTTCACACAAGTTTGAGAAATTAATCCACAAATTAGTTCTCATGTGATTAAAGTCAAGAAATTCAGCAAATAGAATATATAGTTTATTTTTTTAATTAATTAATTTATTTATTTTTCTAAAGAACTTGATAGACAATTCCAGAAGAAAATTTCTAAAAAGGTTCTGAGGGCATTGTTTAGGGAAGAGCAATGCTCCAGTGGATGCCTATGTCATTGTTCTGTTGAGATACATTGAATCAAAAGTTCAGACCTATACTACAGTCGAGAAATATATTTAAAGAATAACACATACATAAAAGAAACCACAGATAACACTAGTTTGTTTTAATCATCTTGCAAAGTGCTTTATAATCGCAAAAGCTAAAGTTAAAATAATCTTAAAATTGAGCTTCAATTTATGTCGAAAAGATAGCAAAAACACTTGAAAACATCAGCATAAAGGAATGTTTCCAACTGAAATAAAAGCAGATAAGCTGGACGTGGTGGCACACTCCCGTAATGCCAGGACCCAGGAGGCCAAGACAGGAGCTGCAGTGTGAGTTTGATGCCGGCCTACTCTGTGTAGTTGAGTTCCAAGATGACTTGGACTACATGGTGAGATTTTGCCTCAAAAAAACAAAAATCCAGTGAACAAACAGAAAGAAACAATAGATTATTTCAACTATTGAACTATCTAATCATAACTTCCAGGCAATAAATATTCACAAAAAAAGTAAGTTGTTTTTTTTAAATTCATTTTAAAGAATTTGAATGGCTTCTGTAATAAACAGCATAAGGTTTAATGTAAATATGAACAATGTCTATCTAAAAGAGCCTGATTATTCTGCACTTGAAAAGTTTCAACTCTCAAGCTATCAAATCCTGTCTATACTAAATCACATGTAAAGTATTTCAAATATAGGGTTACCCTTTTAACAGCATACGTCAAACAGAGGTTTTTAGAACAAATCTTTTGGTCTAGTGGACACAAAATCTGAAGACCAAAGTAAGTAATACTCTTTTTCTTGATCATCTTAGCATCCTGAGACTGTTTCTCTTTCCTACATAATCTCTAACAGCCACAAGAACTCATGGTATTTCTGGTACGAACACTGCATGGCTTTTGCTTATAAGTAGGACAACTGTTTTACTTCTTGTATTTAGCTTGGCAATGCTCTGCATTTTATTGACCTTTCCGGCCACAGTAATTCACTTGGTCAGATTATTCAAGAATTCCTCAGGGTATCTACTGGATCTCACTCTGTACTGCATCAGAGAGCTCAGAGACTCTGTGCCCAGATAAAGCATAATTTTTACTAAATACAGTAATTTATATGCTCTTGTGGTCACATCAAAAAGCTAAAATCTGTATCACTATCAGCATCAGTTTTCACAACTCACAAGAGCTTGGTGTCTGCCTATCTTGCAAACCATTTCCAACTGAGGGGTGCTAATCACTGAGCAAGATTCCTTCTGAAGCAATAATCCTCACCTTTTATTTCCTGCCATACAGATAATTAAGCACACAAATCCTTCTCAACCAATGGTAGCTGTTCTTACTGTACACAACAAATTTTTCAAGTGACAGATGAATCCAATTATTTGTTGCTTCTTGCTCTAAAGTTGTTCGGAGAATATGAAATAAATTTCTCCTATTTTGTATACTCTCCATGTGCTGTTGTGTATTTAAGATATAAACCTCATGAACCGGTAAAAGTGTAACCAAAAGTGATGTAAGAGTCGCATAATGGGTAAAGCAAATGCTGTATTACTCTGTACCCCACCAACATTTACCAATAAAGGGGGGAAAATATACAAATTGAGGATGAAAATTTTTACTCAGATCTGATAATTTAACTTACTTTCGAAAGATGATGCTCAGAGGAGAATCCCAGTCCATAAACAGTGTTTGCTCGGCTATCAGCCCACTGACCAAACTTCTGAGATGTTTTAGTAAATGTCATGTTTGGGGTGATAGTGCTATTTATTATTGCCTGAAAAATAAAACAAGTATGGGTAACCAGCCAAATATTAGCAAACTGGCATTTAAACACAGGACCATGTAGTTAACATAAAAATTTAGGATCACTAATAAACCACAATGGGGCTGGGGTTTAGCTCAGTTGGTCGAATGCTGCTCTGAGCTCTCTGAAGCCCTGGGTCCAATTCCCAGCACCACAAAAATGGGAGAAAGATATGGTAGCCCACTCCTGAAACAACTGCTGTTGTTGTTAGGTGCCATCGAGTCGTGTCCAACTCATAGCGACCCTTATAGGGTTTTCAATGGCTGATTGTTTCAGGATTGCCTTGGGAGTGGATTGCCACGGGAGTGGATTGCCATGTCCTTCTCCCATTTTTGCGGTGCTGGGAATCGAACTCGGGACCTCAGAGACTGCAGAGCAGCGCTCTACCAACTGAGCTAAATCCCAGTCCTTCCCTGAAACAATTAGCCATCAAAAGCCCTATGAGGGTCACTATGAGTGGGACCCTACTCGAGGGCCCTAACAACAACAGCAACAACAAACAAACAGAACTATAAATATAATGGCACTCTGTCCATTTAAAATGTTAACATCTTATATTCAAAATAAAATTTCACATAATCTAAAAAGTTTCAAAGAGTTTTTAACTGTGGTCAGTTTCTTCCCTTTGAATGGTTAGGACCATATTTATTAATTTTGGATGATATTCACTGGAAGCAAATATCTTAGTTCTAACAGCATTTAAATAGTAAAAGATCCCACTCTCCAAAGAATCTTCCAAAAATGAATATATCAAGACAAAATGCTCATTTTCTGCAATTTATAATTAAGAGTTTTCTTAAAGCTGTTTTACCTGAAATACGATAAAGAAAAATCTTCCAAACATTTAGCGGTTTTTCCTTTCCTCGAGGAAAAATCAAATCCCTATATCCTTTCATTTCTTTTCCCATAAAGTAGCATAGATTTAAGACAGTATTACTTCTGTTTAACACATAATTTCTCTGAAGAATTAATCTAAGCTAGGACTTGAATGTTTTCAAGGACATCAAAGCATTTTCACATGTGACCCTAATAACTTTCAAAAAGTTGGGTGGCAATTGATTTTACAGGCATGTAAGAAAACTGACCAATGTGTTGTCACTGATCCTCATATCCATTAGTTCAAATTAACTTCTTTTTGTTTTGTTAAAAAGTCTCATTTTAATCTCGACTCCACAACTCTCCCTGCCTCTGTATAACTTGCCCTTTAATCACCAAAGGAAATTGTTAAAATAATAGATAATCCCGCCATTAAAATTTTTATTTCTTAGATTCTTTGAATAGAACACAATTATGAATCTTTTAAAAGAAAAATTTTAAGGCTTTAAAATAAATGTGTCTCTCAACCCTGGAGTTGTCCTTTTAAGGGAAAAGAGGTAGAAATGCTGTGTCATAACAGGTCATGGAGTGCCTTGATCCTGGCCCTAGGCCATGCTAACATCTCTGCAGGCTGACCAATTAACCTTAAAGCAAATTTCACATGCACAGTGCAGGCACTTAAGTCACAATACATCTACATTTTCTACTTAGAGCACTTATGGCTTTCCAACTCAATCATGCAGTGCAACAATGGAGGTGGGGATGAGAAAGAGAAAAAAATATTCCTTAGCTCAAACCATTACAGCTTGTCAAGGAACAACTACTCCTGTAATAGCTGCTGTCATTAACAGCATCAGTTTAGAAAAGTAACTAGAAAATGGAAAATGTGATAGAAAATATAACTGTGGTACAGAAGATTTTGTTGAAAGAAACAATACAAAAAATTTTTCATAAGAATTATTTAAGATTCTAATAATTACAAGAAGCAAGAGGTATATTCAGAAGTGGAAATGTCCAAAACAGTATTTCCTATTGCTTTGAAGGGAAGAACACAGGAGGATTATTTAACTACCAATATTCTTTCCTTGAAAATAACTCAAAGTATTTTAATGTGATAAAGGTTAAGTTAGCAACTGGAAACTAGTTAATCACATCTATACAATTTCTTTTCTAGACATGGACTACTTCAATAGACCTTTACTTTTATATACCATTTAACCTTCCTATCTAATAAAACTCAGTTTTTTTCTCCATTTATAATGAAGTTGAATGCAAATCTTTCACGACACCACTACACCTGTCCAAGATTTTGCTTTACTTGGTTCAACAATCAATACCCATCAAAGCAGTAGTCAAAAAATCAAGACAAAGCTGGGTGCAGTGGTGCATGCCTGTAATCCCAGCGGCTCAGGAGGCTGAGGAAGGAGGATAGCAAGTTTGAAACGAGAGGCAGTCTGCGTAACTTAGCGAGACCCTGTCTCAAAAAGTAAAAAAAATAGGCTGGGGGTGTAGTGGTCCAGCACTTGCAGAGCATGCAAGCACGAGGCCCTGGGTTCAACCCCCAGTACTGAGAAAAAAAAAAAAAAAAGAAATCAAGACATATTACATTGGGAAAAGCTATTATAAAAGACCTCTTTTAAGTGTTAAAAAGTAAAGATGTCACATTGAAGACAAAGGTGTGCCTGATTTATACCATCATATTTTCAGTTGCATCATATGCTTCTGAAAGCTGGACGGTGAATATGGGAGACAGAAGAACTGAGGCTTTTGAATTATGGTTCTGGTAACAAATACTGAATATACCATGGACTGCAAAAAGAACCAACAGATCTGTCCTAGAAGTGCAACCAGAGTGTTCATTGGAAGCAAGGATGGCTAGACTGTGTCTTACATATTTTAGACATTATCAGGAGGGACCAATCCCTGGAGAAGGACAACACATTTGGGAGAGTGGTGGGTGAACAAAAATAAAGAAGCCCCTGTGCTAGATGGATTGACAAAGTGGCTGCAAGAATGGGATTAAGCATAAAAAATACCAAGTGCATGGCACAATGTAGGGTAGTGTTTTGTTCAGTTGCACAAAGGGTTGCTATGAGTCAGACCTAATTCAATGGCACTTAACACCAACAATAACAATTCTAATAAAACTACACTGTAACTGTAGTTTGGGCCAAGAAAACAGATTTTAAAAACTGAAGGTGTAAGTCACAGAAAAGAAATTAGCACTCTAAAACTTGAGATAATAATATTTAATATTTGTTGCATTTCAGTAAACCAGTTACAAAATATGAAAAATACTCTTCATTTAAATAATACTTCACAGAGCCGGGCACCGTGGCATACACCTGTAATCCCAGCAACTCGGGAGGCGGAGACAGGAAGATCGCAAGTTCGAGACCACAGGCTGCATAATTTAGCAAGATCCTGTCTCAAAAAGTAAAAAAATGGAGCCAGGAGTGGTTGGCGCACGCCTGTAATCCCAGCGGCTTGGGAGATGGGGGCAGGAGGATCACAAGTTCGAGACCAGGGGCAGTCTGCGTAACTCAGCGAGACCCTGTCTCAAAAAATTAAAAAAAAAAAAAAAATGGGCTGGGGGTGCAGCAGCTCAGTGGTACAGCACTTGCAAAGCATATAGGCTCGAGGCCCTGGGTTCAACCCCCAGTACAGCAGAAAAAAAGAAAAAAAAACTTCAAAGAAATTAACTATTATAATTTCTCCAGTCTTAAATCTTCCAAATAAAAATGAAAACAGGACTAATTATTTAAGTAAACCTAGGATAGTCACTTATATACCAGTACAAAGTACAACCTAGTCCTATAATCTAGTTAAGACTTCAACACAGGGTCTGTTTCTAAAATCTATTATCCCTTCAATATTGTTCTTTTCTTTTTGTTTTTCCATGTGGTGATGAAGTTTGAACCCAGGGCCTAATGCATGCTAGGCAAGTGCTATACCTCTGAGCCCTATCCCAGGCCCCCCTATAATCTAATGAAAAAAGAATGAGCACATTGAAAAATTAGATTAAAAGTTTAGCATTTAATCCCAGCAACTCGGGAGGCAGAGGCAGGAGGATCACAAGTTTGAGACCAAAGGCAGTCTATGTAATTTAGCATGACCCTGTCTCAAAAAGTAAAAAAATGGGCTATGGATGCAGCTCAGTGGTACAGCACTTGCAAGCTCGAGGCCCTGGGTTCAATTGCCAGTACTGCAAAAAAAAAAAATAAAATAAAAAAAAAAAAAATTAGCACTAAAATTAATAATTCCCCAAAATTCATCAAGTAGCATATAATTAATAATCTAATATTAGTAATAATAATAAATATTTGTACAGTGATTACAATACACACTTTGTGCTTTTTTTCTAAATTTATTTTCTCTTCACAACAGTGCTATGGTATAATTTAGGTGTTTCTATTAGCTCTTTCTACACATGAGAAAATTGAGGTATGCAGAAGTTAAATCTTGCTCAAGGTCACATGGCTAGCAAATAGTGAAGCAAAAAATAAAATGAGACAGCTCAGTTCCAGAGTCTGTGCTCTTAACTTTTACACTGAATTGCTAAACTTTGGGGTGTGGGGGCTAGTGAGGATTCATGGCTTCAAGAAAGCTTGGAAAAGAATGGAAACTTCATCTTTCTACATACCTTATCCTAGAATCTGATGTTTAGAATTTCTGTACGTCAGAGATATAAAATTCACTGATGATGACATAGATTTTCCTCCCTTTTGAAGGGCATACTATCCACCAGGTGCTATCTAAATGTTCTGCAGATATTAACTCATTCAATCCTTACAACTATCAATACTGAGGTAAGAAAAACGAGACTCAAAGAAGTAATTTTCTTAAAGTCAAAACAGTAACTGGTGGAGTTGAGAACCGAAACCAGGTGGTTCTTTCTGGCTCTTAAATGTTACATGATCTGTCTCTCCTAAAAATAAAACTTCAGGGTTCCTGTCCTCCTCTTCATGAGAAGACTGGCAGCTTTAGTGTTGATGTTGACAGACTTCATATCATTTACCAAGTCTGAACTGTCTACTAGTCTACAGAACTTGCTATGGTTTGGGGATGGTTTAATTATGTTCCCCAAAAGTTGATGTGACTGGAGGGAGGTACTGGAAAACCTTCACGGGTAGGCCTAATGGCAGGGCCTCAGGTCACTGGGAGTGTGCCCTTGGAGGTATTGCTCATGAAACTCCCTGAATTCTTGTGAAAGGGTTGTTAAAAAAGAAGCAAGCCTGGCCCTACTCAGTTCTCTCCCCTGGTTCAAGATATAATTGCTCACTGCCTCACAGGCTCCCACCAATGCTATCTGAGCCATGCCATACTGCAATTAAGAGTAGACCCTTACCTAATCTGTGCTGTGTCCTTTGGACTTTCAGCCTCCAAAATTGAGAGCTAAATAAAACTCTTCTTTCATAAGCAGCCTGTATCAGCTATTTTGATATAATAATGAAAAACAGACTAATATGAAAGTAAATTTAAAAAGAATTTTAGCTCCTAGAATTCTAGATCATGTCCATTCTGTTCACCTGTATACTCTTATCACCTAGCATAATGCCTGACATATAACAGATGTGCATTGAATACTTAAGTAAACTGAATAATCTCAACTTTGTGATTATTTTGGCATGTAACTCAGTAAGGTGGTTAACCCAAACAACTTAGTGGGTAAAAAATGTTGCCACACTAACAACGAGACCAGTTTTATTTCTTAAAGGTTAAGCTTTAAAAGTTCAAAAGACAATCTTTTAATGAAGATAAAAATCTAAATAAAAATGGAAGTGCTATACCATATAAAGAAAAACAGGTTATTTGAAGTAAAAACATAACTTACCTTTGAGCCATCTAAACTGATTATCCTGTACACATTTCTTGTGCTGTCATAAAAATAAGACACAGTAACCGCATGCTTGCTGGTGGGTACCCAGTTCTTTTTTGTGTTTGGGTCAATCTGGAAGACATGAGCTCGAGTGCTGAAGATAGGTTGTTCCCTATGGGGCAGAACAGAAAATGACAAACTGAAAGCACACAGTTTTATCCCACTGAACAAGAGAACATGAAAACTAAGGATGACTCATAGCCAACAGTTCCTGTATCCCCCAAAATAAGAGAAAATTTCTTTCCAGTGTGAATGTTCTAAATTTAAAACAATTATAATCCATCCTTATTACTCACAGATTCTGTATATATGAATTTACCTATTCACTAAAATTTATAACCTCAAAATTAATACTTGTGACTTCCCTTATTTTTAATCTTTTGTACATATCCACAGACCAGTGGAAAAATGTGAGTTGCCCAATATGCAATTTTCCACCAGCAGTTGAACATGACAATATTCTGTTTTCCTATTTCAGCACTCATCCCATATAAATAAGTGTCCTTTTTCTGGTCTGTTTAGTACGAGAGTTTTTGCATTTTTGTGCTCATTGTTGGTGCTTTCACTGTTTAAAATGGCCCCTCAGCACTATGCTGAAGTATTCCTAAGTGCTGTTTCTAGTACTACACGAAGGCTGTGTTGTGCTTCATGGAAAAAAGAAATGTGTTAGATGAGCTTCACTGAGTCATAAGTTATGCTGCTGTTGGCCATGGGTTCACTATTAATGCAGCAACAATAAAAAGAAACCCATATAAACAGGGTGTAGTGCTACATGCCTATAATCCTAAGACTTGGGAAGTAGAAGCAGGAGAATCATAAATTCAAGGGTAACCTGGGCCAAATAGCAAGTTCCAGGCTAGCCTGAGCTACATGGAGACACCATATCTCAATTAACTAATTAAATGAATATAAAGTTAAAAAGAGAGAAGTAGCACATATAAAACAATGTTATGTATCATCAGTTTGCAAAATGCTATGTTCTGAGGCTTGTAGAAATATGATAGTGTACTTTCCCTAGAAATAATGGTTCAGTATTTTCTAATTCAGTGTACTTGGCACCTTTATAGATTTTAACTACTATAAATAATAAGATTTAACTATAAAAAACATATGAATCTTATATTTTCCCTCACAAAGTTAACAGTTTTTACCCATTTAAAACTACATTATTCTGACAATAGATAAATATACTGAGAAAATTTATATTCACATACTATATTAAAAAGTATTGTTGTTAGATGCTGTCGAGTCGTGTCTGACTTATAGTGACCCTCATAAGGTTTTTAATGGCTGATTATTTCTTGGGATTGCCTCAGAAGTGGATTGCCACATCCTTCTCCCATTTTTGTGCTGGGACTCAAACTGGGTACCTCAGAGACTGCAGAGCAGCGCTCTATCAACTGAGCTAAATCCCAGCCCCATTAAAAAGTATATGGAAAACAAAGTTTCCCAAAACCACAAATATCAGCCAGATATGGTGATGGATGTCTATAATCCCAGCAACTTTAGCAGCTGAGGCAGGAGTATCTCAAGTTCAAAGCCAGAGGCAGCCTGCATAATTTAGCAAGACTCTGCCTCACAGTAAAAAAATAAAAAATGAGTTAGGGGTGCAGCCCAGTGGCGAAGTACTTGCAAAGTATATGTAAAGCTGCCCCCCCCCCCCGCCAAATATCACCATTTAAAACACAACCACACAATTATCATTTCCTTAGGTCAAGTGAGGCCTTAAAGATAAAAGATTTTTTTAAAATTTAAAGAACTAAAACTAATCAAAATACATTCAAAATATTATTACAAAATTTGTTATAGGATGAAAAACAAGCATGAGATGATCTATATACAACAGAAGCTTTATAATGCAAAAGTTTCCAAATACTGAGTAAAAACTCTTTTGGAAATAGCATTTATTAGGGTGCTGTTGTTCTTATTTCCCTCAGTCCAAATAAACCTCACCTCTTTATTTCACTGCATACCATTCTTTTCTGAAGCTGCTCATGATCCTAAAGAGAATTTTAACTAGTAATATTTAATGCTTAAAATTAAATAAATTAAATTTCTTTACCTTTAAAGAATTTAAAATATTAAATTTAAAGAAAGGAGTGTAGAGTGTAGAAAATAGAGAAATGAGAAAAGCAAGTCAGGGTAAATCTACATCCTTGGCAAAATGGCTCCTCAGGTTAATCATAATGGACTGGTTTCATGTCTTCTGTATCAGCACTTGAGCCCTTAGGGTGCTTGGGTGAAATGGAGTTACCTTCCCTGAGGGGGAACCTGTCTCTTTCCTAATTTTATTTCTAGAAACCTCCAATATACTTTTTTTTTTTTTTTTTTTAAGACAGGGAATCACTATGTAGCTGGCCTTAAATCTGTGGATCTGCCTCAGCCTCCAAGGTACTGAGATTATAGGCATGTGCCACCACATCTGGCCCCAACTTTTCTTACTAAATAATTTTTTAAAGGAAGTGATACATTTTGCTTTTTGCTTAACTGCTATTATATATGGACTCACTTAACAAAGAATTGTTAATCTGGCAAGAGATTGTCCCAGGACTAAAAATTCTGAATTAGGAGGTCTTATTCATTCTCTCATTTCCCATTCTCAATCCTTGACTTGGAGGGAGGCTGGTCCACAACTTGGGTTATCTCCCAAAAGCTTTATAAAGCCTATTTTTCTTTTTTCATTATTTTTTGTAGTATTAGAGGGTTGAATCCAGGGCCTTGCACATGCTAGGTAAGTGCTCTACCACTGAGCTGCACCCCCAGCCCCATTTAAATTTTTTTTTATTGTGAGACAGGGTCTTGCTGTATTGTGCAGGCTGCCTCTGGCCTCAAACTTCTAATCCTCCTGCAGGATTACAAGCATGCATTGCACTGTTCAGATTTTTTTTTTTCACCTTTTAATTAAAGTTCTAGGTAATAGTGCAGTTCATCAGACCAACTGTAGCTAGTTCTGAATCTAATCACATACAACTCTATTAAGGCATATAAGGAAAGGAAGTGGGACACTATTTTTTACTGACTTGGTAATTTTTTTGTTTTCATTTAAAGCAGAGGTAAATTTATAATACAGGCTGATTATAGGAATGTGTTCTAATAAAAATTTTCTAAAAAACTAAATTAGTTATCAAAACAATGATACTGCTTTTCCAAACCTTATCTGACCAATCAACAAATCCATACTCAATGAAAACACAATGCTTGAATCCAGTAAAGACTTTCCACATCACATTTAACTCAACTTAATTAATCCAAACAATTCCTTTCAGAATAAAAATCTTTTCACTAGTTGTAAGCAAATGACATTTGAGTATCAACTAAGTGCACAGCTTTCTTCCATTCTCTTCTAAATAGATGGTTTCTTAAGGAAAGTTATAATTTAAGATTTCTGTGGTCAAAAGCCAATCTATCAAGGTCTGGATGATAAAAACTAGGGAAATAATTCAATACAGTGAATAGAATTCCTAGAAATAATAAGAACGTTACCACATCTGACATGGCATACTAGTAAATGATTCATTCTTTTATTGAATATCTATTATATGCCAAGAACTGGTATGGAGGCGGGGGATATAGCTCAGTGCTAACCTAGTTTGTGCAAGGCTTTGTGTTTGGTCCATAGTACCAAACACACACATACACACACACACACACACACACACACACAACTGGGATGGAGATGATCCTTACCTTTAAAATGTTCAATTTGGTGAAAGAAGACTGCTATATTAAAATGTTCCTCCTCATGATAAGTTACCTGAAAATAAGTGACTAAGGGCTATGATGGAGAAACTGAGCTTAGGAAAAATTTGAAACAAATTATAGCACAATGGGAAGACGGCACAGTATACTGTTGTGTTTAGTGAAAGCTTAAAGTATGAGTGCCTTTGAAGAAGGAAGCTAGAATGAAGAAATACAGAACCCAGTTCATGCGGATCTCCCCTGGAAGCACCTAAACAACAGGAAATAGCTGTGATTTTGGCAAGACAAATTTGGCATCACTGTGCTTGCCTACCATGCATGAAGGTTCAATCCTTAGCACTGAAAGAAAAAAAAGATTCAAAACTACAATAACAAACACTGCTATTGACATGTACTAGGTAGCAGCCAGGACAGCTCCCCATACCAAAGAATTATCCAGTCCAAAATGTCAATAGTGCCAAAGTTGAAAAATCCTGATGTATGACTGATCAAATAGGAATACAAATCTTCTGGGTTTCTAGTTTGGGTGCCATTAAGCTAGGATGAGAAACAGTAAGGAAAGGCTGAGGGTGGAAGGATGGAAGAGGAAAGGAGCAGTTCAGTTTTGACAGAGTTCAGATGCCTATAGAGCTGCATGTAGAACTACTGGAATTTAACACTTGTTTAGAATGCAGCAGAGAAAGTCATGCTAGAGTGAAAAGTTTGAAGATTCACTAGATCCTATCTCCAGTCTTTTTTTTTTTTTTTTTTTTTTTTTTGCGGTACTGGGGGTTGAACCCAGGGCCTTGAGCCTGAATGCTTAGCAAGTGCTAGACCACTGAGCTGTGCCCCGAGCCCATTTTTTTTTTTTTTTTTTTTTTTTTTTTTTTTTTTTTTTTTTTTTTTTTTACTTTTTGAGACAGGGTCTCCCTAAATTATGCAGACTGCCTCTGGTCTCGAACTTGCGATCTTCCCGCCTCTGCCTCCCAAGCTGCTGGGATTACAGGCGTGCACCACCGCACCTGGCTATCTCCAGTCTCTTTAAGATATACTTCAATGCTATGCATTTCAAATAAGTTTCATTTAGAGAAAAGGTATAGAAGCAATGGTGGTGGTGGTGGTGGTGGTGGTGGTTGTTAGGTGCCACCGAGTCTGTGTCCCATAGCAACCCTAAGTACAAAAAGCCAAAATAGTATTGTCAGTGCTTCTCTGCTATTCATAGGGTTTTCAATGGCGGATTGATTTTTGGGAGTGTGTTGCTGGGTCCTTCTCCCAGAAGCAATGGTAGGGAGGGTACACCTGAAATCTTAAGGTTCTTACCTTCTTAAAGAGATCTGACATGTATTTGAAACTGATTGTCCAAGGTTACAAGTATTAAGGTATTATTAAAGTTCACCTCTTTTTGAATAAATTGGATAGCATTTGTACATTAACTGGTAAGACATACTACTTCCTTTACAATAATTCACATAAATACTAACTAGATCAAACACGAGTGTCTCTCAAAGTGTGTTCTATGAAACAGCAGTCTGAGAAATGTGTCCCATATTTAAGTAAGTTTTACAAGCACTGTATTATACCCTATTCTGAAATATTTATGAAGTACATTAGAATAATGGAGGGTCAAGTTCTTCAATAAAGAAACTAATTTAACCCTGAATAATCCAGCTATTGAAAATCAACTGACTTCAGAACTTTTTCATGTAACACATTACTATCTCACAGGACTTATATTTATAACCACAATATGAGAATCAAAAGACAAATTTTGAGGTAAATATTATCTCACTGAAAGTTGGTCTTGATAGTCTACCATTACTATGAATATTACTAGTGATACCTATGCTGTAATGGTCCCTAGAAAATATATATAACAGACAATAAAGGGCTGGAGATGTAGCACAGCATACACAAGGACTTGAGTTCAATCCCCAGCACCACACAAAAAAAAAAGTACAGGTAGGGAGAACAGATTATACAAAATTGAGGCCTTATTTATGTAGTCATGATTACAGTGTTATTTTTTAAATAGATATCTGTTAAGAATATTCTCTTGTAAGAAACATCAATCTAAAATTCAAATTTAATAGCAAACAGATTTGGCATGAAATGCTTTAAAGCAGATTAAAAAAGCAAAACTATATACATGTTTTAATCCTAGAGAATCACTTACATGGTAATTTGTTACACACCTAACTACTGTACTGATAAGAAAAACTTACTGAAGTATTCTCCTGTTAGTTCACTACG
>VMDO01033157.1:0-18244 GCA_007922755.1 Pedetes capensis
ATGCTTGTGATAAAGACAGATGTACTTGTGTAGAGACATTTCTTTAAGATAAAGCCTAGGAGAAGCTGGTTTTGAGGTTAATGCTGTAGAATAGGACTGTATACCAAATGTAATCTTTCCGATGCTACAATGAATTTATACATGAGATTGATATGCAATAAATCTGTGTGCTTTTCTAAGCCTCGGTGCTCAAGTGCTTCACTGAGGGAGGGTCGGAGACCTCGGAGTGGGAGAGGAGGGACGGGGCAGTGCCTGGTGGAAGTCGAGGCTCTGAGGAACCCAGGAGCCAGGCTCAGGAGCACACGGGGCCTCTTCCCTGTACCTCTGTCAGGGCAGGCTCCTTGGCTGTTCCGCACTCCAGAAAGAACAAGATCCAAGAGGGCACCTCCTACCAGGGACGACCCCACAGGGCGGGCCGTGGCCACTGATGTGTCTCCCCTCAGGCATGGCGGCCTCCCACTGGGCCTGCCTCCAGATGTCTCAGCCTCAAGGTGTGGGCACCTCCAGGTGCACCTGCCTCCATGGGTGCCCACCCCAAGAGCCCCCTTCATAGCCCTCCTCAGAGGCATCTGGGTGACTCTTGTGGAGGCGGGGGGTATGGTCCATCCTCTGCAGCCAGCACCAACTCTGCCCTTCCTAAGAGCAGACTCCCACAGCCTCCCATGGAGGCAGGGTCCACCCACACCGCACACAGCCCCCAGCCAGGCCTGGAGCTGCCCTGACAGGTACATGGTGGGTGGGCAAAGGCCCTGGGGTTACAGGGGAACAGACTCAGCTTCCTCGAGGACTGTCTGACTAGGAAGAGTTTCCTATAGAGGCCCTGGGACTCCTTCCTGCACTCCATGGCCTCCGGGGCCCAATCCCCAGCCTGAGTCTGCTCTGACCAAGAAGCCTACAAAGAGTAGACCTCAGAAGGTGAGTGTCCACCCTCCGAGCCTAACCGGCCCAAAGCAGACTTCCTTCGGGTCCCCGCAGAGGTCTCCCCCAGCCCCTCGCCCACAGAGCTCTCGGCTCCACTTCCTGCAGTGTGGAGGTCAGCTGGCTTAGTGGTGTGGCCAGCCTTGCCTCCAGCTGCCTGCAACCACCCAGAGCCTCTGAACTTCTCAGCTCCTCTCTGCCCTCTCCTCCTGGACTCTGTGGCCCCCTTTCCCCTTTCCCTCCCCCCTGCTCCCCCAAGGCAGGCCTGGCTATGGTCCAGAGTAGTGGCTGGTCAGTACCACATAAGCTTGGCTATAGAGCCAAGGCTGTGGGCCTGCTTTCCACGGCCTCCAAGTGGTCACCCCTTGGGAGACCTGTTTTAAGTGACCTGGGCTAAGGAAATTGGCCTTGGTGGTGCCTGACACCTGCTCACATCACTCAGAGCCATAGGGTTGCACCTGGCCACTCGCACGGGGATGGTCTCACCTGCCATTAGAGCCTGCCCCTCACCTCCCCCAGCCTTCTGCCTCCTGCTTCCCTCCACCCGCCATATACCCCCAGCCACGTGAGTCCTAAGTTCCAAGGACTCACGCCAGCCACCACCTCTCTTGGCTTCTCCCCTCCCACCAGGCCACTAGCTGAGGCAGCCACTGCATCTCCCTACCCAGAGGCTCAAGATGGCATCTGTCCCTTCCCGAGTGTTTAATGTGATGCCCCGCAGGGACATTTATACCCACAGGGAGCTTCCTTGCCTTCTTCTGGTGGCTTTAGACGCGCTCAGGGGTGTCGAGACCCCCACACATGGAAGCACCACCTAGACTCCCTTCATCACCTCCAGCAGTATCTTATGCTCTGGCAGAGAGGCCCCGTGCAGCTCCGAGTGCCCGAGGCAGGCTGGAAGCACCTCTGGCATGAACGCGTGCGTGGATGGGTGAATGGTCCCCCGGGAGACCCATTGCTCACCGTGGATTCCGGGATCACCAGGGCCTCCAGACCCCATGGACGAACCGGAACATACGCTGACGAAAGTCATCAGGAGCAGGGGCCTGGGGTCCACTAAACGGCAGTTGCTGGTAGCTGCCAAAAGGGAAGAAATGGAAGTTGATCTTGGCCCAGGATCCCAGCCCCAAATCTGGGGTGCTGAGGCCTTTTATTTTCCTAACACCGTCAAGCAGAATGTGTTTCCCCAGTGCGGGAGCGGCCGGAGGAGCGTTAAACATCTCAGGGTTGTTTTCCTTCCTGATGTGATTGACGAAGTGTCGGTGAGATCTTAAGCCCCGACGGTCAGATGTGGGGTTTGCCCGCGAGCCGGAGGCCCAGGGACGGCTTGAAAGGCCCCTCTCTGGGAAACACATTTCCGCTCTCGGAGGACAAATGATGTGAATCACAAAACTGATGGATGGCCGTGCTCCCAAAAGTCATTCACAGTGATCGGGTGACGGCGTCCGACATCCCCCATAATGGCGCTTCCCAGAGCGTGGCACGTCGGGGCTCCAGTCAAGTGAAAACCGTCCCCATTTTGCTCAGCCTGGCAGCCTCTCTCCTCATTAGCCCCGGAGGGGAGAGGAAAAACCCGTGGCATAAGAGAGTCCCCGATAATGGCTCTATTGTCGGGGGGACCCTGGAGGAACAGAAAACAGCGGCTGACAGAATATTGCTGACAAGTGGACTTTGTCTTTCTGTGGGCCGGTTCCCCACATAAAAGACTGAGGAAAAAGACCCCATTTTGGAAACGGGGGGTAAAAAAATCAACAGGAGGGAAAAAAAATGTGTCAAAGAAGAATCTGTTTTCTGGGAAAAGAAGTGGTTTTTCATTCCCCTTCAGCTTCGCTTTGGGCCAAGCAAGTTGCTGGCCATTTTGCAGTGGCGCTATTTAGAGAACCATCGCCCTTATTTCTCATGGCTGCAAGTTTTCCAGAAATTAAGATATGTCCTAATTTGGGGTACAATGGCCAAGGGCAAAGCAGCTTTCATGCTATCAGGAGTACCCAGAGCAAGGAGGTCTCTCAAGGCACTCCAGGGTATGAGCTGGACCCTCTGGCTAGCCTGCACCTCAGCTTTGCTGGGAAAAACGCAACTCTATTCACCAGGCCAGGCCAGGCCAGGTCCTCCCCATGCTTGCCCTCATTCAGAAAGCGGAGGCTGCCTGAGCTGGCTCCCACAACTCCATGCATTAGAGAGTGGCCTTGCACAGCTGTAATTTGGGAACCAAAACCTTCTGTGACCGTGACCTTGCAGAGGAGCCGAAGCCCAGCTAAGACCCAAAGGAGGGAGCTGACTCCTTCTCTACCCTGGGTGTGTCACCGACCAGCTGCTGGAGTCCTTTCGCTCTCCCTGGATAGAAATTGTGGATGGGCAAAGAGAAGTTCTTCCAGTGCTGAGCTTTGGCAGCCTCTGTACCTTGAGTGTTTGATCATCGCAAGCAGGCACAGCAGACAGGTGGGGGCAGCAGCAACAAGTGGCCTCTCTAGTGCCATCACTCTTGTGCAGGCCATGGGGACTACAATCCATAGCCTTTGAAGTGCCCCAGCTCTTATGTAAGCTGGGGTCAGGATCCCTCAGCCCTTGACAGCAGCTAGTGTTGCCGCCCAGGCAGGCCTAGGTAGCATGATTCCTCAGACCTTGACAGTGGCCAGTGTTTTATCTCCTGGGCTTGCTGTCTCAAATCCTTGGTTCCAAAACCCTGACAGCTCTCTGGAACTTTCACAGCAAAGGGGCCTGCCATTTCTCTTTTCTGCCTCTTTGCAGCCTTCTATCCTCCTCCAGCCTCAGCTCTCCACCCTCTCACTTCCTCTTCACTTCCTCTGCCCTGGTTGCTCTCTCCATCTGCTCAGCTGCCTCTTGCTGTAGCTGCTGTCACCATTGCCACCGCTCAGGAGGCAGCTATTGCTGCCCTTCTGCTGCTGTCAGCTGTAGCCCCACCTCTTTGGCAACTCTCAATGAAGCTATCTGCCCTGCTGCCCGGCCTGCCAATTACTTGGTTCTCTCTCTTGCAGGCCACGCAGTTCTCACCTCCTAAACCACTGCTGTCAGAGCTACACAGTTCTAGCAGCTCAGCCTCTGCTGTTCTTCGGAGTCATACCGTTCCCACGCTCCACTCCTGCCAATCGCTGGGGTCATGCAGTTCTGGTGGCTCTGCCTCTTCTGCTGCTGTCAGTACAGCTGGACCACTCCTCCACTTCTGTGGTTCAGCATGTTGGCTGCCTTGCTTTCACTGAGCTCCGCCATCTTCACTGACACCATCGTGGCTGCTCTACTGTCTTTGCTGCTTCTTTCTTTAGTTACTGGCTCAGCCTGCACTACTAACAGCAGGCAAAAAGACCACTAAGGACAAGCCTTGTATTTAGCCTCATGTTGCAGCAGCAGGGGAGGCAGCACAGGAGGAGGTCTCCTAGCTCCCTCGCCGAGTGAGCCAAAGAGCCTTCTTATATAGCCAGGGGAGGGAGGGGAGGATTGCACCACCACGGTGAAGCTCTGATGCAAAGAGAAGTTTGGGTTTACACCAATCAGAGCATTGTCCTTTTTGTACCAGTCACAGTGGTCACCCTGATGCCCACCAGGGGGAAGCGCTCCCCCTCTGGGCTGGGTAGAAATGCCTGCAGGTCATCTACAGTTCACCAAGACTCGTCCTGTGTAAACTGCAAGTGACCTGAGCCAGTCACGGATAGGGCTGCACCTTAAGGAGGTGGAGTTGTGCTGCAGCTGTAATTGCCAAGTAACTTCCGCAAAGAATCCATGAAGTGTTCACAACCACCGGTGCTGGAATAACGGGGCTCAGCCGGCTGCTTGGCTGAGAGTTCTTTGTTCAAGGCAGCTAGGGTAGGAAGAGAGAGGCCAACGGCTGCCAATTAAGGAGTCAAATAATCCCATTTCCCAACATTTTTGCTGGTTTTGTTTGTTTGTTTGTTTGTTTTGGTTTTGGTTTTTTATCTCTGTGTGTGTGTGTGTGTGTGTGTGTGTGTGTGTCTGTGTGTGTGTGTGTGTTTGTGTACTGGGGGTTGAACCCAGTGCCTCACGCTTGCATGCTTTGCAAGTGCTGGACCACTGAGCTGCACCCTCAGCCCATTTTTTTACTTTTTGAGACAGGGTCTCGCTAAATTACACAGACTGCCTCTGGTCTTGAACTGGCGATCCTCCTGCCTCTGCCTCCCAAACCACTGGGATTACAGGCGTGCGCCACCATGTCTGGCCACAATTTTGCTTCTTTACAAGACCATAAACATTGGAAGGACAGCATGCTTAGTGATAAACATTATCACTATCAATACTGATTTTAACAGTGTTTAACAGCACTTTTAACAATGCTGAATATCTGCCCTGCCTGCAGCCTTACCACTGTGGTGTCCAAACCCATCAGATCTCAGAAGCTAAGTGGGGTTGGGCCTGGTTAGTCCTTGGATGGGAGACTGCCCAGGAACACAAGGTGCTGTAGGCTTGGGAGAAGGACTTGGCAGCCCCGCCACGCTCCCCCCCACACACACACCAAAACACAATCAGGCATTGAAAACCCTTTGAATAGCAAAGGAGCACTGACATAGTGCCAGGCACGGCACAGTGCTGGGAAGTGCTTCCTCTGTAGCACACAGGGTCACAACAACATCTGCCTGGTACCCCAAGAGAGGCGGTTCTTCATGACCTGTCGCAGGCAGAGTTTGAAGCTCCTGGATTCCTGAGCCCACCAGGATGCCAGGAGGTTCCGTTCCAGGAAGCCAGCCAGGCAGGGCCGAGCAGGATTCAGCCTTTAAAACGCCGTGAATGAAAACACCTCAACCACACATGCGTACATTGACGTGCAACCTCAGTCATGGCTGCCCCAAACGGGGGAGAGCGTGGACATCTACCCACTGGTGGACGTGGAAGTAAACAAGAGGCACCCACGAGAGAACACACAGAGCACTTACTCAGAGCTGGCTGTGGCGGGGCAGCTGTCACCATCCTCTGTACTTGGCAGGGACTCAGAGGCAGCAGGAAAGGGGCAGCTTGAGCCCATCACAGAGCCAGAATTCCTGGAACGCACCTCATCCATGACGGCAAGGACCTGTTGCCCTCATGCCTGTCCCTGGGGGCCAGCCAGCCTTGCACTGAGGAGCTCCTCCCACTCCAAGGCCCCCAGGGACCAATGAGTCCCAAGAGGGAAGGAAAGGTGGTGGAGAAAATGGAAGGGTCGTAGGGATAGGAGGGTGCTGAGGGGGTGGGTGTTGATGGCTTTGTGAGAGCCACCTCTGTAAAGTCCCGGCCTTGCTCCAGCCCCACTTCGGGGATCTGCCCACCGTTTAGCCCATGGCTGCCCGAGCTCTGCAGGACTCAGTCATCACAGAGCTCATGTGCAGAAACCTTCTGTTCCACATCATCTACAGAGCGTAAAAATACATGGCAGCTCTGCAGACTTAGCCACAACATATGCTTGTTATTGTTAGGTGCTGTCAAGTCAGATCCAACTCAGCAATCCTATGCACAACAGAATGAAACACTCCCTGACACTGTGCCAGGCACATGATCTTTTTTATGTTTAAGCCCATCGTTGCAGACACTGTCAATCTGTAGGGAATTATCCAACCCTCCTCTTGCCCCCTGATTGGTAACCAAGGATCTCCCCTGGATTGCCCAAAGAGTGACATCTGGTTTCACTCTTTATTTGAATGTCACTCGTAAATTGGTTGCGCCTAACCCCTCACGCCCCCACCTGATTGTCATTTTGAGGCAGTAAAGGCAGTTACCCAAGGACTATGTAAACAAAGCTTGCTCTGCACGTGAGGCTGCTGCTGCTGATGGTGATGCTGAGGGCTGCTGGCTCTTGATGGTGATGCTGCGAGCTGCTGGCTGCTAGCTTCCTACTGGAAACTCTCTCTCCATCTGACCCCTGACAAAGAAAGAACTCTCTCTGGATTTGACTAGCAACACAGAGGCATTTCTCCTCATGACCACCAAGACCAGAATGACCAGCTGATGCTCTCAAGGATAAACAGATTACAAACAAGCTGAGGAAAGCCTCTTAGGCCCAGCGCCAAGAGGCCGAAGCTAAGGACAGTCTTTGGTCTCATCACCTGAGGCAAAAGGTCTACTGCTGCCCATGAGGCAGCAAAAAGAGCTGCAGCACTTAGGCTGCTAACACTTGTTTGTGTTTCTCCCTGCCCTTGTTAGGGCAGAGAGAGAGACAATAAAGAGCTGCTTTCGGTTCCCACAAGGCATAAGTGTCCAAGGTTTTTTCCTTTCTCTTGTCTCTTGGGATTCCTGAGGGCCGCAGGAGTCCATGCCCCTCACCTGAGGGTCCCGAGTGACTTGTGTTTAGTTATCTGTGTGCACAGCCACGCTGCCCGTCCAAACATCCAGGCTGGATCAGGAGGTGCGGGCCCCACATCAACCCATCTAATTGAGGGTCCTGCTTTTTTCATTGACCTGCCACTCTCCCAAACATGATGTCCTTCTCCAGGAACTGGTCCCTCCTGACGACATGTCCAAAATACATAATACACAGTCTAGCAATCCTTGCTTCCAAGGAGCACTCTGGTTGCACTTCTACTAGGACAAATCTGTTGGTTCTTTTGGCAGTCTATGGCATATTCAATATGCATCTCCAGCACCGTAATTCAAAAGCTTCGATTCTTCTCCTATCTCCCTTATTCAATGTCCAGCTTTCACAAGCATATGATGCAACTGAAAATATCATGAGTCGGGTTCACCTTCATCTTCAGTGTGACATCTTTACTTTCCAAAACTTTACAGAGGTCTTTTGCAACAGCTTTTGCCAATCCAATGCATCTTTTGATTTCTTGACTGTTGCTTCCTTGGGGGTTCATTGTAGAACAAGTAAAGCAAAATCTTGGACTACCTCAATCTTTTCGCCATTTATCATGAAGCTGTGTACTGACCTGGTTATAAGCATTTTTGTTTATTGATGTTTAGGTCCAACCACACTGAAGGCTGTGTTCTTTGATCTTCACCAGTAAGTGTTCCAATCCTCTTCACTTTCACCATGCAAAGTTGTATCTGCATAACAGGTTGTTAATGAGTATTCCTCAAATCCTGATGCCACGTTCTTCCTCATAAAGTCCACCTTCTCAGATTATTTGCTCAACACAGACATTGAAGACATATGGTGAAAGGGTAGAGCTCAGTCACACACCTCTCCTGACTTTAAACCAAGCAGTATTTCCTTGTTCTGTTCAAATGACTGGTATATGTCATTTGATTCCATTTGATATGTCATGAGATTCCTCATGAGTACAACTAAGTGCTCTGCCCTGATATTCCCATTATTCACAATGTTATCCTTAATTTGTTGGGATCCACAAAGTCAAATGCCTTTGATAGTCAATAAAACATAGAAAGACATCTTCCTGATATTTTTTAGTTTCAGCCAATATCCATCTGACATCAAGAATGATGTCTTTGGTTCTTCTGAATCTAGCTTGACTTTCCAACGGTTGTTGTTATTGTTGTTAGGTGCCGTTGAGTCTGACTCATAGCTACCCTATGTACGGCAGATCAAAACACTTCCTGATTCTGTGCCAGGCACATGATCTTATTTATGTTTAAGCCCATTGTTGCAGACACTGTGTCAATCCATCTGGTGGAGGGGTTTCCTTTTTTTGCTGACCTGCCACTCTCCCAAACACGATGTCCTTCTCCAGGGATTGGCACCTTCCTGAGAACATGTCCAAAATACATAAAATGCAGTCTAGCCATCCTTGCTTCCAAGGAGCACTCTGGTTGCACTTTTTCTAGGACAGATCTGTTGGTTCTTTTGGCAGTCCATGATATATTCAATATTCATCTCCAGCACCATAATTCAAAAGCATCAATTCTTCTCCTGTCTCCCTTGTTCGATGTCCAGCTTTCACAACCATATGAGTCACAACCATGTGACGCAACTGAAAATACCATGGCATGGGTCAGGTTCACTTTCATCTTCAGTATGACTTCTTGACTTTCAATACTCTAAAGAGATCTTTTGCCACAGCTTTTCCCATAGCAATGCATCTTTTGATATCTTGACTGCTGCTTCTACAGGTGTCGATTATAGAGACAATATAGAGAGAGAGAGAGCAAAGCAAAGCAAAATCTTGGACAACCTCAATCATTTCTCCATTTATTGTGAAGTTGCATACTGACCCAGTCATTAAGGATTTTTATTTTGTTGATGTTTAGTTGCAACGCATACTGAAGGCTATGATCTTTGATCTTCATCAGTAAATGTTTTGAATCCTCTTTACTTTCAGCAAGCAGAGTTGTGTCATCTGCATAATGCAGGTTGTTAATGAGTCTTTCTCCAATCCTGATGCCGTGTTCTTCCTCATAAAGTCCAGCTTCTCAGATTATTTGCTCAGCATATAAATTGAAGAGTATAGTGAAAGAATACAGCCCCAATACACACCCTTTTCAACTTTAAACCAGGCAGTGTTTCCTTGTTCTATTCAAACAACTGCTTCCTGGTTCATGTACAGATCCCTCATGAGTACAATTAGGTGCTCTGGTATTCCCATTTTCTGAAGTGTTACCCATAATTTGTTATGATACACACAGTCAAATGCCTTTGCGTAGTCAATAAAACATAGATAGACATCTTTCTGATATTCTCTGCTTTCAGCTAATATGTGCCTGACATCAACAATGATGTCCCTGGTTCCCCACCCTCTTCTGAATTCCTCTTGACTTTCCAGTAATTCCCTGTCTATATACTGCTGCAGTCACTTTTGAATGATCTTTAGTAAAACTTTTCTTGTGTGTGATATTAATGATATTGCCTAATAATTTCCACATTCAGTAGGAGCCCCTTTTTTGGGAATAGGCACAAATATGGATCTCTTCCAGTCAGTTGGCCAGGTAGCTATTTTCCAAATCTGTTGGGATAAACATGTTAACACCTCCAGTGCTGCTTCTGTTTGCTGAAACATCTTTATTGGTATCCCATCAATTCCTGGAGCCTTGTGTTTTGCCAGTTCTTTCAAGGTGGCTTCCATTTCATCCTTCAATACCATTGGTTCCCCTTCATATGCAACCTCTTGAAATTGTTAGTCATCTACCAATTCTTTTTTGTATAACAACTCTGTGTATTCCTTCCATTTTCTTTTTATGTTTCCTGCATCGTTTAATATTTTCTCTGTAGAATCTTTCACTATTGCCACTCATGTCTTCTCGAGCTGCCTTTTGAAATCTTCTTTTTAGTTCCTTAACTTCATCATGTCTTCCTTTTACTTTAGCTGCTTGACATTCAAGGACAAGTTCCAGAGTCTCTTTTGACATGTAATTTCATCTTTTCTTTTTTTCTTGTCTTTTTAATAACCTTTTGCTTTCTTCTTGAATGATATCTTTTATGCATGCCACAATTCATCTGGTCTCCTATCATTTGTGTCTAATGCACTAAACCTATTCTTGAGGTGGTCTCTGAACTCAGATGGGATATACTCAAGATCATACCTTGGCTCTTGTACAGTTGTTCTAATTTTCCTCAGCTTCAGTTTTAACTTGCATATGAGAAGTTGGTGGTCTGATCCACAATCAGCACCTGAACTTGTTCTTGATATAGAGCTTTTCTATCCTCTCTTTCCACATATGTAGTCAATTTGGTTCCTGTATGCTCCATCTGGTGAAGTCCATGTGTATGGTTGCTGTTTATGTTTGGGAAAAAATGTATTTGCAATGAAAAGTCATTGGTCTGACAAAATTCTATCATGTGATCTCCAGCATCACTTCTGTCACAAAGACCATATTTTCCAACTACTAAGCCTTCTTCACTGTTTCCAATCTTTGCATTGTAGTTACCAGTAATTATCAGTATGTCCTGATTGAATATTTAATCTATTTCAGATTGCAGAAGCTGGCAGAAATCTTCCCTTTCTTCATTTGTGGCCTTAGTCGTGGGTGCATAAATTTGAGTAACAGTCATATTAACTGGCCTTCCTTGTAGGCGTATGGATATTACGCTATCACTGACAACATTGCATTTCAGGACAGATCTTGAGATGTCTTTCTGATGATGAACGCAACTCCACTTCTCTTTGTCATTTCCAACATAGTAAATCACATGATTATCTGACTCAAAATGGCCCATGCTTGTCCATTTTAGCTCACTGATGCCTAGAATGTCAATGTTTATGTGCTCCATTTGTTTTAATTATTTCTAATTTTCCTAGGTTCATACTGTGTGCATTCCATGTTCCAATTATTAATGGATGTTTACAGTTGTTTCTCCTCATTTTGAGTCATGCCACATCACCAGATGGAGGTCCCTAGGGCTCTACTCCATTTCTGTCATCAAGGTAGACTCTATTTTGAGGAAGCAACTCTTCCCCAGTAGTCTTTTGAGTGCCTTCCAACCTGTGGGGCTCATTTTCTAGCACTCTCTGGCAGTGTTTGCTAGCCAAGGTTTTCAATGGCTAGTTGTTTCAGGAGTGGCTTGCCAGGTCCCACTTCCTAGTCTGGAAGCTCAGCTGAAACCTGTCCACCATAGGTGACCCTGCTGGTATCTGAGATACTGGTGGCATAGCTTTCAGCCTCATCAAAACACATATGCCCCCACAGTGCAGCAAACTGACAGGTGGGGGGGGGGGACTTTCCAGCAGTTCCCTGTTAATATACTGCTGCAGTAGCTTCTGAACGCTCTTTAGCACAATTTTACTTGTGTGTGATATTAATGATAGGATTTGATAATTTCCACATTCAATTGGATCCCCTTTCTTCAGAATAGGCACAAATATGGATCTCTCCCAGCCAGTTGGCCAGGTAGCTCTTTTCCAAATCTCTTGGCACAGACAAGTGAGTACCTCTAGTGCCACATCTGTTTGTTGAAACATCTGTATTGGTATTCCACCAGTTCCTGGAGCCTTGTGTTCTGCCTATGCCTTGAAGGCAGCTTCTACTTTGTCCTTCAGTATCACTGGCTCCTGATCATATGCAACCTTTTGCAATGGTCGATCATCCACCAATTCTTTTTGGTACAATTACTCTGCATATTCCTTCTATCTTCTCTTTTTCTTTTTTTATTTTTATTTTATTTTTTATTTTTTATTTTTTGCAGTACTAGGGCTTGAACCTGGGGCCTCACACTTGCATACTTTGCAAGTGCTGTACCAATGAGCTGTGCCCCCAGCCCATTTTTTTACTTTTTGAGACAAGATCTCGCTAAATTACACAGACTGCCTCTGGTCTCGAACTTGCGATCCTCCTTTCTCTGCCTCCCGAGTTGCTGGGATTACAGGCGTGCGCCACTGCACCCCGCTTCCTTCTATCTTCTTTCAATGGTTCCTGAGTCATTTAACATTTTTCCTGTAGAATCTTTCACTATTGCCACTTGAAGCTTGAGTTCTTTTCTTCTTCAAGCTTGAAAAACAAAGTATGTTCTTTCCTTTTAGTTTTCTATCTCCAGTTCTTTGCACATGTGATTATAATATTTGATTTTGTCTTCTGGCGCTGCCTTTTGGAATCGTCTATCCAGTTTAATGTTGTCATGTCTTCCTTCTACTTTAGCTGCTTGGTAATCAAGGGCAAGTTTCAGAATCCCTTTTGACATGTAATTTGGTCTTTTCTTTTTTTCTTGTCTTTTTAATAACCTCTTGCTTTCCTCATGAATGATGTCTTTGATGTTATGCCACAACTTGTCTGGTCTTCAATCATTAGTGTCTAACGCATCAAACGTATTCTTGAGATGGTCTCCGAACTCGGTTGGGATATACTCAAGGTCATATCCTAGCTCTTGTACACTCTAATTTTCCTCAGTTTTAATTTGAGTCTGCACATGAGCAGTTGACGGTCTGATCCACAATCACCACTTGTTCTTGTTCTGACTTTTGATATTGAGCATTTCCATGGTCTCTTTCCACAAATGTAGTTGATGTTGCTCCTATCCGTCCATCTGGTGAATGCCATGTGCTCAGTCATTGTTTCCCCCACACATCTGTCAGTCTGCAGGAGTTGGTGGCCTCGCTGAGCAGAGGAGACATGTGGAGTGAGGGAAGCGAGGGCCTGGGCCCAGAGAGGAGGAAGCTGTGCAGAGGGGGCCGGCAGAGCCTCACGGGGCTGTTTGCAACTTCGGCAGAACATGAAGCTGAACCCGAGGGAGCAGCACCAGGCAGCTGAAGCTGGAAGGACTCAGGGCAGCACCACTAGTGACCGGTGCGGGTGCGGGGCAGGCCGGCTGCTGCCAAGGTGGGCACTGAGCAGTTCACGGGAAAGCCTGCTGTCTCCGCAGGCTGAGGATCCACCTCCCCACCCCCACAGGGGACCCGCAGGAGGAGAGGCTGAGCCGCACCTCACTTCCCCAGTGCAGCTCTGGCCTGGCACCCTGACACAGGGCAAAGGCTGCCTACGGCCCTGCCCGGCGCAGACCATGGCGCTGAATGACCAGACAGGGGTGTCACCTGCCTGCCTGTGGGGGAACGAGGCACCCAGGGGGCCACGCAGAGGTCGCTCCTTCTGCCACCTGCCCTTCAGCTCACAGAGGCTGAGCCCTTGCTGGCTGCTGGGGAGGCCAAGACGTGTGGGATGAGCCCAGGGACACCAAGAGGAGCTGGCTCAGTGCTAGGCTCTGCCCCACCTGAGCCACCTGTGTCCAGGGAGCCAGGGGTTCCCAGGGTCCCTGGGTTCCAGGGCCGAGAGGCGAGGCACAGAGCTATCCAGGACAGGGCGTGGCACACCTGACACTCCATGGCCAGAGCCACCTCAGCCTTGCCCCAGGGTGCGCGTGGGCTAGCCGGTGAGGAGAAAGGTCCCGCAGCGGGCACTGGAGGCCAGGGCGGAAGGAGGGTTTGCCATGTGGCAGGAGGCCAGAGAAGTCAGGGTGGGGGAAGATCTTTCCCCCTCCACCACCTCCTGGGCGGGCACTCCTCGCTATCCCCTGGCCGGGCCCCTGTCTCCATGTGACCATCTCCATGTGTCTGTCCCCGCATGCAACGCCCCTGTATAAGGAGGTGGGGTTCCCCTGATCCGGTACAACCTCATCCTAACCTAACTACGCCTTCCAAGGCCCTATTTCCAAATAAGGTCACAGGCTCAGGAGTTAGGACTGGACAACTCTGGGGAGCGCACAACCCCACCCACCTGGGGCCAGGGTGTGCTGAGTGGGTGTGGCCTGCCATCCTGGCTTTGAGGGATGGCCAGAGGCAGCCTGGTTGAGAAAGAGTCCTCAGAGCAGAGATGTGAAGAACAATGCAGTGATCCACACAGGTCTCTGGGATAGGCAGGAAGCACATGCAAAGGCCCTGGGCTTTGGGTCAAACACATTGTTTTCACTCAGGGTCTTTATTTATGAACCAGAGATGGTAGGGACCTGTGGAGGCTGCTCGTGGAGTTTCATGGATGAGAACTATTTTTTTTCTCTTCGGTACTGGGGGTTGAACCCAGGGCCTCGTGCTTGCATGCTCTGCAAGTGCTGGACCACTGAGCTGTGCCCTCAGCCCATTTTTTTAACTTTTCGATACAGGGTCTAGCTAAGTTATGCAGACTGCCCCTGGTCTCAAACTTGCGATCCTCCTGCCTCCACCTCCCGAGCCGCTGGGATTATAGGCGTCTGCCACTGCACCCAGTCCAATGAGAACTATTTGATTCTCAGGCAAGGGAGGCAGCCAGGCTGAAGGCCCGAGGCCAGGAAGCCGGGACCTGGTGCCATTGCTGCCGGCCAGAGGCTCTGCGCTGAGCCAGCCCACAGTCCCTGGTCCTACCCCTAGGTCCCAGGGCAGACCTGCCTGCGGGCAGCCTTCCTGGCCTCTGCCTCTCTTCACCTGTCCCTGGGACCCTTGCAGCTTGTTCCTTCCCATGCCCTCCCGCAGACGACTCAGTCCTGCCTCAGCCAGACTTTCCCTGTCACCGTCACCAGCAAACTCACCCTGCAGCTGGAGTGACAGGGGCACAGGAAGAGCAAGCCACTGCTCCAGGACCACATAACCAGTGAGTGGGTGCGTCCTTAAGGAGCCAGTGGGGGGCCAGGGAAATAAGCCCCCTGTTCGGGATTTTTTAAAATCCACCCCATAACCAGGGTCCCTCATACTAGCCTGAGGGACTGGCCCCTGGGTGACCCCAGGGCCACATCCCACTCACTCCCTCCTTTATCCCCCCTCCCATCGAGTGAGCAAAGATGACCCCTGATCAGCCTGACCAGCCTCAACCAGCCTCAATTTTGATTGGCTACCCCTAGCACCTCAGTTAAATAACTGCCCCTACCTGGCAGGTATGACAGTTCACCTGCTATACCTGTCGGGAATGTGCCAAGGCAGAGGCGGATTCAGTGCTGAGGGGCAGAATGGGTGCTGTACAGCCAGGGACACCAAGGAGTGGCAGGGGGCGAACCCCATGGTGGCGGTGCAGGTTCTGAGGGCTTGACGGAAGCACCCAGCATGGGCCCACGATCCTGCGGGAATCTGGGGGAGGCTCAGCCTCCCGCCAGCCTCAGTCTCCCCAGCAGGCACCAGACTCCCTCCTGCCTTGGTTGCCCCAGTGGCCCAGGTGCTCCGGGCACCGCCTCCCTCCCGCAGGCTGCGTCTTGTGGATTCAGTACCCACGATGACCTCAGGGGGGCAGCAGCCTCCCGCCTTTCCCAGGAGCCGCCTGGAAGAAACCTGCCACCCAGGTGGCTCCAGGGCCCAGGCGCAGCCCATGGGCAGTTCTCAGCTACTCTCCCTCTAGTGGGATGGATGCCCTGTGGCCAGCATGTGCTCTGCCCCCAGGCGCCTGCTCCCAGGGGGCACTGCAGACTCCCTACCCTCAGGGCAGAGGTTGTGGGGCGCAAAGGCAGGGGACCAAGACAGGGGCAGCGGCTTGGCAGGAGTCCAGGCAGGGCAACCCTCACATGATGACAAAAAAACACCAGCTGGGGCCCCAAGAGCCTGCAGCATCACCTCTCCCCCACTGTGCCCATCCCCCAACCATCCCCCCCTCCCCCGTCCCCCACTCCCAGGCTATACGGGGCACCCTGCCCACGGCACCAAGGCCTGGGGCCAGCGAGGGAGTGTGGCACACACTCACAGTGCGTACGTGTGCAAGGGGGATCCCTTGCCCACAGGCCTCTCCTAAAAAGCAGATGGTGGAGGCAGGTCAGAAGGAGGAGTGGCCCACAGAGCAGCTCTTGCCAGAGTCTGGGGACCTGGGCCACACCCACAAGCCCCCAGCCAGTCAAGCTCTGTGCTGCAGGCTCCCACGGCAGGCAGAGGCTGCATTAACAGAGGTACAGTCTCCAGAAGAGAAGAGGTCATCACGGTTTCCCTCCTTTGGTCCTAGGATGGCACCCCACCTGCTCTGAAGACCACATTCTGAGGAGATTTTGGCAAACTGAGGTGTCTCAGGGATGGACCATCTGGATTCGATGTTCCGTGGAGATCAACCAGACAGAGTGTCAACAGGGGACAAGGTGCAGTCTGAGCCGGGAGGTGACGAGCCTCGGCCTGAAGAGTGCTAGCAGAGCCCGGACGCGGTGGCTTCCTGGGTCTGGTCTGGGTACGGTTGGCCCCTGTCCTGGTCACTGCCCGCCCCACTGCAGATCCATGGATGGCGCAGTCCACACAGGCTCCTACACCTCTCAGAGAGGAGAGTGGGCTCCCTAGCCCGGCCCTACCTTCCTGCTTCTGCCTCCCGGCCCAGCTGGCTCCTGGCCATGCTCCCTCCAGCTCGGGGTCTTTGCACACGCTGTGGCCGTGCCTGGCCCTTCTTCTACCACTTCCACACGCCAACTCTGCTCCTTCCAGGGCTTGGGCCTGGTGGCGCTTTTGGGGACCGTGGTACAGACAGACGAGTGCGGCCCCTAGGCCCTCCCGTGACCCAGCCTCCCCACTGAGGATTCTCCCACGACCACTCCTTCCCAGCAGCTCACGGTGGCGCAGCTGGTCAGTGGCCAGGAGCTTCCTTGCCGGGTCTTGAGGTTCTCCTCTGTAAAAGCCGGGGTGGTGGAGACTTGGCCACACCATGGGGGTGGCCCTGGCGCTCTGTGTGCTCCTATCCAGAAGGTGGGGCCGTCCTACTACAAACACGTGCGCCCGGCCCTGCTCCTCCCGGAAGGCTCCCCGGAGGGAGGCGGCAGAGGAGCCTGCAGAGGGAGCAGGGAGGAAGCCAGCGAGGGAGCTGAGGGCAGCGCGGACCGCACCCGGGGCGACTCTGGCCGGAACCGGGAGGCGGGAGCCGGCGCTCGGTCACGTGGCGCGGGCGGCCCAGGAGGGTCGGGTGACGCAGGCGGAGCCGCCAGGTGAGACGCAGGGGCAGGTGCCCCGGGCGCGCCCCGCCCCCTCCTCCGGCCTGCCCCGCCCGCCGCACAGGAAGTGGGGAACGCGGGCCGGGAACGAGCGCAGCTGCCGCTGGACCCCGCGCGCCTCGGTGGCCGCGCGCGTCGCCGCTCCTCCGCCCCGCGTGGCAGGTGAGCCTGGAACACAGGTGAGTCCGGGGAGGGGCGGCCACGTCGGGTCCCCGCCAGACGCCTCGGGCGACTCTGCACAACCCCACCCCCGCTCTTCCTGCGAGCCCCGCCTAGAGTCCGCTGCCGCTGTGCGCACCGCCCCCTCCGCCGGGGCGCCCCCCAGATCCCGGACCCCATCAGGGCCCCAGGCGCCCTGATGCGGGCCGCCTTCCCTCCCCTGAGCCCCCGGGCCGCTTCCTCCCTAAGGGGAAACTTTGTAGCGGGCATGGGGTAGACTCCAGAGCGCAGGGACTTTTGGGAAGTCCCCGGGCGCTTTAAAGGAGGTGTGTGGGGACCCTCCCTGGAGCTCTGGGGAGGATCCGCTGCCCAGACCTGCTTCAGCTGCGGCTGTGCTTCCCACACGCCCTCTCCCCACCCTGCCGGCCGCCCCCGCGCTCGTTCCGCTGGGCCTCCAGCTGAGAAGGGAGGCGGGACGGGAAGGGGCTTGCTTCAGAAGCCGTGGGTCGCCTTCCAATCGGGACCGCGGACACCTGCCGCTCTGCCTCAGTTTCTACATCTGTAAAGTGGGATCCGCTGTCCCTTTGGAGGTTAGCGGAGCACTGGGCCCAGGCCCAGGCCGGCCTGGGGAAGCAGGATCTGGGTAGGCGGTAGCCGTAGGAGGCCTCAGTGGCCTCCACGGCTGACCTAGAGCCTAGGCAGGACCTGACTGGTCCCTGTACCGTTGTGTTGCTCAGCCCAGCAGGAGGCCCGGCCCCTCCCCAGGCTGCCTGCCTGGGGCCATGTTGTTCTGTGCTCCTGCCTGGTTCAGATACTGCTCTGTGTGAACTGGGCCAAGCCTCTGGGCCTCCGTGCCCTCATCTGGAAACAGAGGTAACAGGAGCGTCCCTTGGAGGGTGTTGACTTGGTCAGCTGCTGCCATTCACAAAGGTGCCAGTCACAGTCCCAGAGCCCACAATGCCCACAGTCCAGTTCAAAGAGCGTTTAAAGCCCTGC
>VMDO01033158.1:0-18244 GCA_007922755.1 Pedetes capensis
AAAAAAAAAGTAAAAAATGGGCTAGGGGTGCAAATCAGTGACTCAGCACTTGCAAAGCATGCAAGTGCGAGGCCCTAGGTTCAACCCCAGTACCACAAAAACAAAACAAGACAAAATAAAACAAAATAAAAAAACAAAACAAAAAAAAAAAGAAAAGAAAACCCTATGAGTGTCGCTATGAGTGGGACATGACTTGACAGCACCTAACAACAAAACAACACCACATTTAAAAATATGCGTAGTTTCCCTTAAGTTGTATCTCAATTCTTCCCTTCAAGTTCAGTTGTCATGGTTAGTGACATCCTCAATGTAAAGGGAACTACTACATGAGCAGCATTCTGCTGAAATAAATTAGATAATCTTATTAATTGCTGTTGTTGGGTGCCATGAGTCTGGTCCAACTCATAAAGACCCTATGGGCAAACACTCCTTGGTTCTGTGCCAGACACACAATCTTTTTTATGGTTAAGACCATTGTTGCAGACACTGTGTAAATCCATCTAGTTGAGGGTTTGCCTTTTTTTCACTGACCTCGCACTCTCCTAAACATGATGTGCTTCTCCAGGGATTGGTTCCTCCTGACTACATGTCTAAAATATATAAGACACAGTCTAGCCATGCTTGCTTCCAAGGACCACTCTGGTTGCACTTCTTCCAGGATGGATATGTGGTTCTTTTGGCAGTCCATGGTGTATTCAATATTTGTCTCCAGCACCATAATTCAAAAGTATCAACTCTCATCCTGTCTCTCTTATTCGATGTCCAGCTTTCATAACCATATTATCTGACTGAAAACACCATAATATGCGTCAAGAGCAGCTCCATCTTCAGTGTGACATCTTTACTTTTCAACACTTTAAAGAAGTCTTTTGCAACAGCTTTTCCCAATGCAATATGTCCTTTGATTTCTTGACTGCTGGTTCTATGAGTGTTTATGGTAGAACCAAGTAAAGCAAAATCCTGGACAACCTCAATCTTTTCTCCATTTATCATGGAGTTGCTTACTGACCCAATTTTAAGAAATTCTGTTTTGTTGATGTTAAGGCACAATCCATACTTGAAGGCTGTGTTCTTTGATCTTCACCAGTAAATATTTCAAATCCTCTTCACTTTCAGCAGAGTTGTATCATCTGTATAATGCAGGTTGTTAATGAATCTTCAATCATGATGCTGTGTTTTTCATAAATTCTAGCTTCTCAGATTATTTCCTCAGCAGAGAGATTCAAGAGGCATGGTGAAAAGATACAGCTCTGATGCACATCTTTCTTGACTTTAAACCAGCCAAGGTTTCTTTGTTCTGTTTAACCAACTGTCTCCTTGTCCATGTACAGATTCCTCATGAGTACAATTAAGTGCTGTGGTATTCCCATTCTTCACAGTATTATCCATACTTTGTTATGATCCACACATTCAAATGCCTTTGCACAATCAGTGAAACATAGGCATCTTTCTGGCATTCTCTGTTTTTGGCTAATACCCATCTGACATCAGCAATGATGGTCCTGTTTCTATGTCCTCTTCTGAATCCTGTTTGATTTTCTGGCAGTTCCCTGTCTATATACTGCTGCAGTTACTTTTGACTTATCTTTAGCAAAATTTTGCTTGTGTCTGATATTAATGATAACATTCAATAGTTTCCATGTACAATTGGATCCCCTTTCTTGGGAATAGGCACAAATATGGATCTCTTCCAGTCAGTTAGCCAGGGAGCTGTTTTCCAAATCTCGTGACATAAACAAGTGAGTGCCTCCAGTGCTGTCTGTTTGTTGAAACATCTCTACTGGTATTCCATCAATTCCTGGAGGCTTGTGCTTTGCCAATTTCTTTAAGGCAGATTACACTTCTTCTTTCCTTGGTTCATGATCATATACAACCTCTTGAAATGGTTGGAAAACCACCAATTCTTTTTGGTAAAATGTTTCTGTGCATTCCTTCCATTTTCTTTTGATGTTTCCTGTGTCGTTTAATATTTTCTCTGTAAAACCCTTCAGTATTGCCCCTCAAGTCTTGAATTTTTTCTTTAATTCCTTAAGCTTGAGAAAAACAGAGCATATTCTTCCCTTCTGGGTTTCAATCTTCAGCTCTTTGCACATGTCATAATATTTGATTTTCTCTTCTTGAGCTGTCCTTTGAAATCTTCTATTTAGTTCCTTAACTTCATCATGTCTTCTTTTTACTTTAGCTGCTCAGTGGTCAAAGGCAAGTTTCATAGTCTCTTTTGGCATAAAATTTGGTCTTTTCTTTTTTTCTTGTCTTTTTAATAACCTTTTGCTTTCCTCATGAATAATGTCTTTGATGTCATGCTACAATTCCACTGGTCTTCTATCATTGGTGTCTAATGCATCAAACTTGTTGTTGAGGTATTCTCTGAACTCAGATGGGATACACTCAAGGTCATTCCTTGGCTCTTGACACTTGTTCTAATTTTTCTCAGTTTCAGTTTAAACTTGTGTACCAGCAGTTGATGGTCTGATCCACAATCAGTACCTGCACTTGTTCTGATATTTGATATTGAGATTTTCCTTTGTCTCATTCCTCAAGATGGAGTCAACTTTGTTCATGTTCCAGCTAGTGAATTTCATGTTTATGTCACCATCTATGTTGGTGAAAAAATGTATTTGCAATGAAAAGGCCATTGGTCTGACAAAATTCTATCGTACAATCTCCAGTATCTTTTCTGCCACCAAGGCCATATTTTTCAACTAATGAGTTTTCTTCTTTGTGTCCAACTTTTGCATTCCAGTCGCCAGTAATTATCAGTATATCCTAATTGCACTGATCTATTTCAGATTGCAGGAACTGGTAAAAGTCTTCCCTATCTTCATTTGTGGCCACAGTGGTAGGTGTGTGAATTTGAATAATAATCATACTAACTCACATTCCTTGTATGCATATGGATATTATTCTATCATTGACAGCATTGTACTTCAGGATGGATCTTGAAATGTCTTTTTTGATGATTAATGCAACCCCATTTCTTATTAATCTGTCATTCCCAGCATGTTAGACCATATGATTATCTGATTCCATTTTAGCTCACTGATTCCTACAATGTTGATGTGTATGCACTCCATTTCCTAACTCTTCCCCAGTTGTCTTTTGAGTGCCTTCCACCCTGGCAAGCTCATATTCCATCATGATATCTCACAGTGTTTCTGTGCTATGCATAGGATTTTCAAAGACTAATTGTTTCATGAGTGGATTGCCATGTCCTAATCCCTAGCTTGTCTTAGTCTAGAAGCTCAGCTGAAACCTATCCACCAAGGGTGACCCTACTGGTATTTTTAATACCAGTAGCACAGTTTCTGCATCATAGCAACATACAAGTCCACACAGTAAGGCAATCTGACAGACATGTGGGGGCTTATTATTAATGGTAAAATCCAAAAGTATGTCTAAGAATCCGTAAGACACTTAAGTGAGTATCCACCATTCACAGCTATCCTGTGATTTAAATTCAATACCTATGAAGATAACCTATAGAGAAATGACCTTCTCAAAGACTATTTGTTAACTTCTTCTTGATAAAGGCAAAACTGTGAAGCAAAATGGAAGTATCTCTAGGTTAATTCCATAAAGTACCAACAACCAGAAATAGGGGGTCTTCCTAAGTGATTATTATAGCAACAGAAGGACATGTCTCAGTCTTATTGGTGAACTGGTAACCATATCCAATGGACATTTTCTAACTCATATTTAACTTGTCTTGCATATTCCATGTTATATTCTCATTTTAATAGGTTCTTGTGCCCTAAGGCTCTCTTCTGAACCTCTTCTCTATTCTTGATTACTCCAGGCAGGATCAGGGGTCCATTTACAACAAAGTAACAACTTGAATGTTTGCTAAAAATCATATTCCTAGGCTTGTTTCTGCCTTCCTTTCTAGATAAGGAAAATTATTTCCTGTGGTAGCATTGTAGATCCAAGAATTCTCAAAGGTCTAACTATGTTTTCTCTGTGAAACTTAAGGTCTATTTTATACAATGCTTATATTTGACCTAGTTCTGAGCAGGAGCAAACCAGAGACTTAATAGCCAGATTACTTGGGTTCAAGTCCCAAGTTTGGGCATGTAGTAGCTATATAACCTTGGTAATATAAACCCACTTTCCAAGATTATAAGGTTTAACAGGTAATTTACATAAGGGAGATATAGTGTAAAGGACTTAACACAATGTTACACATAGTAAATGCATTTTAACAAGTTTCTTGGGTAATTCTGATGCATACCAAAGCTAGAGGACCAAATCCAGTTTTAGGATGATTATTTAACACTCTCAATGGGTTCCCATTGTATAAGATTTTATGTCACTTCACCCTCAACTGCCTTTCCAGCCTCCTTTCTTGCCCTTCTTTCTCCCAGAAACCTGTCATATAAAATTCCCACCAGTATTCTCTTTTGGCCCTCAACTCTCTTACTAACACTTCATTCTTCCTAAAATAACCTCCCTCCCTAGGCTCTTTGGTCAGGCTCATCCAATTTGTCCTTAAATTGCAACCTAAATGTCAGCTCCTCCCTTGATCACCTAGGTCTGAGTTTGGTGCCTCTTCTATGAGTTCCTATAGTATGAAGGATATCCCCCATCATTGCACTTATCATACTTTATCACATGTGCTTTATATTTGTTTCAATCCTCTATAAGAAATCTCCATTTTCCATGCTCTGGAATGTATTTAAAAGGTGTTTCATATAAGCAAATTCATAAATGAATCAAGGATTGAATGGCTCACTGAAGGATGCTTCCTTGTGCCTTCATCTCAAACTGGATATGTGAAAAACTAAATTCATTGTCTTTCCTCAGAAAAATGGTTTCTTCTCTCCTTCTGTTCTTACTCTCAGTGAAACACATAAAAAATCTGCCCAACTTATAAAATCCAGGCAGTTGAGGATTATTCAGGACTGCCCTATCCCTTTTATCCTCATATCCAACCAGTCATGTTGCACATTAGCAATAACTTAGCTCAGGAGATTTTTCTAAATTATGATTATTGAAGTTTGATTCAAGAGAGTATTTTGAGTATACTTGTTTACCTTTCCTCTTTACTAATGACCCATTGAAATAACAGTAAAGTACAATAGGGGAAAAAATCATAACGGTCCTGAAAACAGAAAGATCAGGGTCTGATAATTTTCTGTAACTTGAGAAGGAGAAAGAAGCTATATGACTAGCAGGCAAACAAAAGTGAGAGCTACCATCTCAAACAAATGTAAGGGAGAGTTTTAGCAGGAAGACAAACACTGCTACTGGCTCTGTTGCCACAGACTCAGTGACAGGAACAGACACAGTAGAAACACGTAGGAAGGTGACAGATTGAAGACAGTGTTACTAACCTTGGCTGATTGTTAGATTAGCCTACAGAGCGTTCCCTGAGAACATTGGCTCAGTGACTGTGGCATTATACCCAGGAATCTGGATTTTACAAAGGGGTCCTATGTGAATTTTGTGGTAAACCAGTTTGGGCAACATTGGAATATGGAGTGCTCTTTGTACAAAAACTCACTCCCACTGGCCCCACACAGATTTACGTGGTACACAGAACTAGCACCCCCTTCCCAGCCTAAAATCAGAAAATGAATTTCTAAACAAATTCTATGTCCTCCTTTTCCTTCTTTTCCTCCTCTTCCTCCTCTTTCTCCTCCTTTTTTTCTCCTCCTTCTCCTCCTTTATCTTCTTCTCCTTTTTTTTTTTTTTTTTTTTTTCAATACTAGAGAGCTGAACCCAGGTCTCTTTTTTTTTTTTTTATCTTGAGACAAGGTCTTGCTAAATTACACAAGCTGCCTCTGTCCTAGAACTTGCAATCCTCCTTCCTCAGCCTCCCAATTCACTGGGATTGCAGGTGTGTGCCATTGTGCTTGGCTTCTCAACTAATTCTTAAGTCACCCAAGTAACAGGAGATATTTACACAACAAAATACGGTTGTCCTTATTCTGACATTTAGGAATGCCAGACAATTCTCTGCCTAAGTATTATAAAATGAGTCCTTCCTGGATACATGGCCCAGGCATATACACAAAGCTCTCTGTTAGCCAATACCCCCCAATTCTGGGGGATCCTTATTTAGGGAAATAGGGAGTTAGCTACAATAACTGGCTAGACCTCCACTCCTACATATAAACAAGAATCTAAACTCATCAAAGAATTCAAGAGAAAAGCAACAATACCAAAGAGAAAGAAAAAAAGTGAACAAGTAGAAATTAACAAAACCTTAAACATAAATAAAAACAGAGGTGTGCAGATATTGAGATGAACCACACAGATCCCCTTTCAGTAATGAATGATTTGCTCTAGTTGCAGAGAAAGCTGACAGAAGAAAGTCCTAAGAAAAATGAATAGATAAAGAGAGTTGCTTTACACAAGTAATGTCCTTTTATAGTGTGGCCCTCAGCTAATGCTTCATGGAGATACAAATGCTTAACATGGAGATATAAAATTCTGACTCCCTCACCCCAATCTGGGAAACTGAAGGAGTCTGCAGAGAGTTTTCCAAGAGGCCTTGAATCAACCCAGTTGTCCTCCCTTATAGCTCTCAAAAACAACTGTAAAATGTGGTGGGAATGCAAAATCCTGAGATAGGGAAGGAGGAAGCTAGTAGAGCAGCTGAGCTTGGTTCCAGTCTCCCTCAGACCAGGATACCCCTTCATGTTTTCTTCTAACAAGTCATATCATCTTCAGATACAAAATCCAAGGTGGGTGGCTTTCTAGGGTCCTTCATCTGTGGGGCAAGTGGGGGCATGCATGACTCCATCAACCTCAGGCAGGTTTTTAGCCTTGAAGGGCTGGCTTATAGTGAGTCTTAGGTTTTTATTGTGCCCTCTTGCAAGTTACAAATCCACTTAATGTAGCTCACTGCATATGACTATGTTCTATCTCACTGGACTTAGTGAACAGCAAAACTGTTTCAAAATCCCACCTTCTGAACTCCCCAAAGTTTAGCTGAAAACTCCAATGAGATCCTGTTGGAACTCAACTTCTTTCCTGAGCCCTAAATCTTTTCTTTGTTTTCCACTTCCCCAGGTATCAATCCTAAGGACACTCCTTAGTAAACCTCCTGCATGCTAATGTCCAATAAGAGATTATTCAGTAAATACAAGAAAAGTGGTTTTTTAAAATAGTAATTGGTATCCTCAGGGATATTTGAAATGATAAGACATATATAAAACAAAACATGCATCCACGGAAAAAATAAAAAGGAAATAATTATTGAAAGTTTAAATATGGTATTTGAGCCAAGTGTGATGGCATACACCTATAATCCCAGTGACTCAAGAGGCAAGGCAAGAGGATTACAGGTTCAAGCCCAGGGGTAGCCTGCATAACTTAGTGAAACCCTGACCCAATTTTTAAAATTTAAAAAGGGAGTGGGGCTGGAGTTGCAGCTCAGAGGCACAGCACTTTCAAAGCATGTTCAAGGCACTGGGTTCAGCTACCCCATTACCTACCCCCCCCCAGAAAAAAATTGAATAAAACAAAATAAAACATGATATTTGAAATAAAGAAATAAGAAAAAATTAAAAGTTAAGAATACATCACCAAAAAGTAGGTTAAAAAAGTAGTTGGCAAATATAGGAAAAACTTTTGAGACACAGAGAGCTACTCCAGGAAATCTAATATTTGCATTACTAAGTTTAAAAATTGTTTTTTTGTAAAAAGGAGGGAAGAGAAATAAGGGATAAGTACAATAAAATATCTGAAGCTGGAGAATGACTGTCTTTGGACCAAATGTACCACATGATAAAGAGGATGAATTTTTTAAAGACCCACACTGGACATTCCTTATAAAATTTCTGAATACTGAGATTTCAAGATAATTTATTTAAAACTTCCATTATGAAAAGACAGAAGTTTAAAAGGAACACAAATGAGAATGTCATCTCATTACTGGTGCTGCAAGAAAATGACACAAGACCAGCAGGGATGTTTTCCATCTGGAAGCTATGGGGAAGAATTTGCCTTGCTGCTTACCTTTCTCAGCTTCCAGAGGCCACCCACAACCTTCAGCTCAGGAGCCCCCCAAAACATCTTACTTCCATTTTCACTTCTCCCACTATTGGCTCTGATCCCTCTGCTCCTCTCTTAGAAAGACCCTCATGTGGGCATTGGACTCACCTAGATAGGCCAGAATAATCTCCTTATCTCAAAATTATTAATGCACCACATCTGCAAAACCCCTTTCACTATACAAAGCAACATATTTACGAGTTTCAGAGACAGGGACACGGTCATCATTATGGACCATTATTCAGCCTATCACAGCCCCATTTCAACACCCTGTTTTTCACATTTGATTTTACTTGAAAAATTACTGAGACTATTATTAATCTGACACTGAACTTTGTTAATTCTACTCTTCTAAATAGCTCACTCTACTAAATTTCTCCTTCTTCTTACCACCCCAGTCTTTGTTCAATCTTTCATCCTTTTTTCCATGGAATACATCAGTGGTGAACCGTTCTCATCTCCCACCTTCTAGTCTATTGCCCTCCCTCCCCCATGGTTACTGGAGGTGCCAGTTGAGTCAGTGTCTGACTCATAGTGACCCTATATGCAACAGGATTAACAGTATTGTTAGTGCTTCTCTGCTATTCATGGAGTTTTCAATGGCAGGCTGTTTTTTGGGAGTGAGTTGCTGGGTCCTTACCCTAAGCCTACAGCACCTGTTGTTCCCAGGTGGTCTCCCATCCAAGTACTAACCAGGCCCGACCTTGCTTAGCTTCAGAGATCTGAATGCATCAGATGCCACAGTGGTACGGCTTCAGGCTGGTTATTGGAGTAGATTTTCCAAAAAGCAATCCAATCTGTTACTTCTCTGTATAAATAAAATGTATCCTTGTGACCTTCATAATAAATTATAAACCCATTTGTATTTGGCCCCTGGCTACCCTCTTCAATCTCATCTGTTACCAATTCCCAAAATATATGTGACACAGAGTGATATGAACTTCATACACTTTCCTGAATAACTCATGTTCTCTCAGTTCTTCTCCTGCACTTCTCTCTGTCTAGAAGACCCATTCACTTCCTCCACCTGACTTACTTCTGTGTCTCTCAAGACTGAGGTCTAAACTGATCACATTCCCACGAACTTTACTTCTGTCCTACAGACTTCCTCAGAATCTCAAAAATCTTCAAGTGCAGCATTCACACCCCTATATATTTTTTTCATGTAAAAAATATATAGGGGTGTGAATGCTGCACTTGGTGATGTATTCTTAACTTTTAATATTTTTACTGTATTTAAAGAGTTGGTTTACATGACTGTCATTGCCAATTCCTATGAATTCTCTCAGGGCATTAACAATATCATCCATTTCTAGGCCTTGGTAGAGGTCTGGCACATCTTGCTTTGGCATATCACATTTTTTTTAGGTGCTCTCATTCTTCTGGGATTTAACTCAGTTGGTAGAGCGCTACACTGCAGTCTCTGAGGTCCCGAGTTCAATTCCCAGCACTGCAAAAATGGGAGAAGGGCCTGGCAATCCACTCCCAAGGAATCTCGAAACAGTAACCCAGTGAAAACCCTATGCGGGTCACTATGAGTTGGATACCAACTCGACGGCACCTAACAAAAACAACAACAACTCATTCTTCATTCTTTAAATCTATCAAGAAATTTTTCCCAGATATCTTTTTGGACAAAGGTGTATAAACACCCACCCACCCCACCCCACCCTCACACAAATCACGCCTCCCCACTATCCTTAATATTAAGTTGAAAGAAATTAATTAGCAAATATTATAAACAAACAAGTACACTATATATGTGCAAGTAAAATAGATTGTAATTTTATCAAGAACCAATATGGGAAATCAAGGAAACTCAAGATGGGAAAATAAGTTTTTCTAGAAATTTCCTTCAAATTTTACTCCTTTAAATTACAGGACAGCTAGCCTGACCATCATGGTTATGTTTCACATTTGCATGGCATGTCACAGTTTTCACGAGTTTTAAAATCATTTTTCCATCTTGATCTTCATAAGGGAATGAGACAAACAAAGATGCAAAATGGAAACTTAAGGGGGCTTATTTCCTTGAGAAATTCACAAAAATCAGACGTTGTAAAATGGAAGGTAGAATGGTCGACTCACCTAAGGAGTCTGTAGATATACTGGTGCCTACTCCTCATCCCATGAGAGAAGGGCATGGCAATCCACTCCCAAAGCAATCCAGAAACACTCAACCATTGGACATTCTATGAGGGTCACTATGAGTCGGACACGACTTGATGGCAACTAACAACAACTCCTCATCCCAAAACAATTAAATTAGACTCTAGCTCATCAGATTTTTTTCGTATGAGCAGTCAATGTTGCAAGTACTAGATTAGAAGGCAGGTGCTCTGATTTTAGTTCAATTTCTTTTTATTTTTCTTTTTTACTTTCTGAAATATACTTTATTTTTTAGAGCAGTTTCAGCTTCACAGCAAAATTGACTGTAAAGTACAAAGAATACCTGTTTACTTCTTCCTCCTCTATGTGCATAACCTCTCCTAATATCAACATCCCTGGAGTGGTATATTTGTTACAATGAAATCAGTTATATTGAACATCATTACCCAAAGTTCATACTTTACATTAAGATTTATTCTAGGTGATGTACATTTTATGGATTTTGATAAATGTGTAATTACATGTGCCTGCAGCCGTACCACTGTGGCGTCTGATCCAGTCAGATCTCAGAAGCTAACCAGGGTCAGTAAGTACTTGCATGGGAGACCACCTGGGAACACCAGGTGCTGTAGGCTTGAGAGAAGGACTCAGCAACCCACTCCCCCAAACCAATAAGCCATTAAAAACCCTATGAATATCAGAGAAGCACAACAATAGTGTTTCGCCAGTTGTACAAAGGGTAGCTATGGGTCAGACACTGACCCATAGGTGATGTTGTTAGGTCAGCACCTAACAACATCAACAATAATAATTACATGTATCCACCATTATAATATCATGGAGAATAATTTCACAACCCTAAAGAAGCCTCTGTGCTACACTTATTCATGCACCTTCTACCCTACAACACCTGATGTTTTTACTATGTCTATCTTTTGCCATTTCAAGAATGTCGTATAGTGGAAATCATACACTACTCAGCATTTTCAGATTGGCTTCTTTCACTGCTTAATATGCATTTAAATTTTCTCCATTTTTTCCTTTTTTACTTTTTTTACTTTATTGATAAATATTGGTGGGGTATAAAATAATATATCATTTGCTTTTTCCATTATGCAACTATTACACCACTTTTGGTTACACTTTCACCAACTTACAAAGTTTATGGAACCTTTATTTCAATGGTTGTTATACAATGTAATGTCAAATCATGTAAGTGGTCTGTCTATATTATTATATGACATGAATGGTGTTGACATTAGCTGATTTTGTTATGTTGCCTTGGAGGTAGTGGAGGGAAAGTTTGTATTTGGTTTCACTGATCTAATTAATATTTGCCAACAGTTTTGGGAAGAAGATAAAACTGCCAATATTTAAATAGCACTCAAGACTGAGGTTCTAAGTATATACTTCCATGACCCCTTGATAACTAATAACAATGCTGACTATGGAATAAAGGGAGTGGAGTGGGAGGATGGGGATGCAGGCACAACACACGGCAACAAATGCATTCCGCATCTTTTAGAGAATAGAATAGAGGAGTTCCTTTTAAGCCACATGCCATCACTCAAGTATCTGAGGAAAGTTCCTAATCTCTGTGATCAGTTTCTTCATTTGCACAAGGGCATACTGATGGGAGTTTAGATGATCACTTAAAATATTAGATCCTGGGAACTGAGTGATAAATGTATCTCCTTGTTACTGGCCATAAGGCTAATTGGTAGGAAATGCACACCTCACCAGGACGTTCTGAGGGATAAACAATGGTTAGAGGCTCTTGGAAATATAAAGAGCACTCATAAAAAATGTTACCATGCACATGCTCTCTGCCAGGATAAACCATAATTTACACTTTTACCCTAGGCATAATTGTTAGTTTATCCTTTTTTTCTGTTCACACCCATCTATTCCTCCCTTGGGCCTTAAAGCCACAAGAGTTTTCACAAAAATAATCTTTAAAACATATATTTACCCTCTTATTGACCCCTTCAACTAGCTCTTTATTACTCCAGGGCATTTTAAATTGTTCTAAATTTGTTTTGGAAGCTGTGGGTGCATTCTCCCCTCTGTATGTATTCATAACCTCCATTAACTTCCATGGGAATCAGATACACATATATCAAAGTGAAACAAGCCTCTCATATGTTTGAATAATAATTAAAATCTATTTATGATAAAATGAAAACAGGTAAAATCTAGAAAAAAAGTGTATTAAGAAATGAGACCATGTTGTGTGTAATTAAAGGAGTTTACATTCATGGATAACTAAACTGTCCTGCCACCCCCGGCACTATTTCCAATATGTGCTCAATCTCAAGTTATTTACTGTAAAGCACTCACATTATAAAATGAAATATGTGTGAGTTAACTGTCTCACAAACTACCTGTGATCCCATGTGTCTTGGCTCTGTGTTATAAATACAGAAGACCAAAGGCACTGTTTTCACCAGTATTAAGTCATCTGTAGGTAGAATTTGATCTAACCTATTTATTGTCAGGTTTTAAAGTTATGTCATAAACATTTGCAAAATTTGCATATATAAGTCTGCTTACATCTACGCCCATGAAAATTGGGTAATGGAGTTCCCAACAGTTCAATTTTTCTTATAAAGCCAAATCTGTGTAGTGCATACCCTCTCTATGAACATTACTAGGAGGCAAATATAAACTTTACATACATATTTTGGTGATCCTTTGAAATGTTTGCTTTGAAATACAGATACATCATACATGCAAATAAATACACTAATTCATCCATGCATTTAATGATATGAAGTCAACTTTACACCCCACAGCAGTAAGAAGTGCAATTTTAAAATTCATTTCCATTTTACAAATAAACATTGTGCAGTTCTCAGATAAAGTGTGAGAAAATATGAATCTAGGTGATTTTCAAACATAGTTTAAAATAAATAGATCTTCACTGGAATACAGTTGTCCCTCCATATCCACAGCAGATTGGTCACAGGACCCCACACACACATACCACCACCACTACTACCAAAATCTGCAGATGCTCAAGTGCCTTCTGTAAAATGTTGTAGTGTTTGCATATAACCTATGCATGTCTTCCTGTCTACTTGAAATTCATCTCTAGATTACTTATGAGGCCTAATACAATGAAAATTCCATATGCAAAAGTGCTACTCTATGTGTTGTTTAGGAAATGATGACAAAAACAATCCATATGAATTCTGTATAGACAGAGCCATCACAGGCCTAACTGCATAGAACAGGAACAAGATGCGAGGGGATTAATGCTCAAATTCTGGAAAGAAATTGGGACTATGTGGAATGGCAGGAGGTTACAACAGAGCATACCTACCCATCTCTACATTGAAGTCGATTCAGCATAGCAGTCAGCTTATGGAAAAGGAGTGTCACTTTTAGAACTTTCTGGAACTCTCTGTCTTCACACCCAACCCCCAAACATTTCAATTCACAACTGCCTGAATCTGTAGATTTAGAACCCCAGGATACAGAGAGCCAACAGTACACGGTCATTCTGAGGAAATTTGGTATGGTGGTTTTTCAGTTGGCCCAAGGTAGTGTTTAGTCATTAGCTATACTTGACTAAGTGATACTTTTATGAAGGGAAAGCATAAATATAATTTTCAGAAGCACCCAAGACATATGTAGATGTCAATAACATGGGGGGATTTTTTTTCTTTTACATATGAAATTATATTTGAAATAAGCATGGTAAAAATTAAGAGATTTGGATGGTGACCTACAAAAATTTTAGTAATATGCTATTTTAAGCACAGTATGATTTTTCCATTCCCTAAGCATAATTAAATAGAGCAGATATGGGCTATTTAAGTCTTGAAGATCCTCACCTTTCTTCATTCTCTTGAATTTTGCCTCTTATTCTCCTTTGAAGCAGTTACAGCCCACATCCTCAAATGAGCTGAGCTACCCAGACTGAGTCCATTGCAGTGAATGGAAGTGATTACAGAATGATGAATGTGGTATACAGATTTCGAAGATAACTTTGCCTAAGAATCCTGAAATGACCATAATAACTAATACCATTTATTCAGCCCCTATTACAATATAAGAACTGTGGTGCATATTTTATAAACAGATTTTTCTAGTCTTCAAAATGTGTTTGCAAAATAGCCATTTTACAGATTAAAGAAAAAAAGCAGAAGTCCAACTGTGGTGGAGCAGGATTCATATGCAGGGCCATCAGCTTCCAGCTGTGGGCTCTGTTCTATCCCCTGCTGATTCCCAAAAGCTTCAGAACCTTGTAATCATCACAGTATGAATATCTACACCCAGGACATTTGCCTCTTTAGGACAATCCCACAGAATGGAGCCAAATAGGCATAATTTTTAAATTCGACTGAAGGTAAAAACCCAACTGAAAACTACCCAAGGATGGGGCAGGGTGGGGATGGCTAACAGAATGAGATTAAAGAAAAATAATCATAAGGAATAATACCTGAAACTAGACTCAGATCCCCATGAATTAAAATTCAATATTCACAACTTTAGACATTTGAGCATAAAGAATATAGAAAATTTGTAAAAAAGTGGAGATACATTGGAATCCCCAGTCCATGGCATGACATTCTAGGAAGAAAAACTGAGTATGGTCTATGAGCAGTTGATGACAAACATGAAAATTCATAGTTTATTTAAATTAAGATACATTTATAAACTATTGCTTATCCTTAAATTATAATCAGTTCTTTCTAAACATCATAGCTTGACAATGGACTTCATAACATGGAGTAAAAATAAATAGCTAAAAGAAAGTTTAAGGAATTATTTGATCCACTCCCTTCGTTTAAACAGAGAAGAAAGTAAGTATTGATATTTACATATATATAAGGGCATTACCGTGGCATCTATCTCCAAATATTTCCAATTCATCCAGCAGGAGACTGTGTTGGGAATTACCTTTTCAAAAATCCAGTACATAAAAGGGTATCTGCTTATGACATGATATCTTCCTACTTAGCTGTATTTGTCATAAGTACTATATGATGATTATGAGGAGTTCAATATGTACTAAGACATTATTCCCAATAAATTACTAAGGTTTTGTATTTGGTTGTATGTACATATTCATGAGTTACACTTTATCCTCATTTTTTTACTGCCCATAATCTGTGAAAGGGTTAAATTCCATCTGTTTATTCTCCACCACCACTAAAACTTAGGACAATGGTAAATACATAGAAAGCAGCCAATGAATAGTCCTTGAGTGAGTAAAATACAACTTTTCTACCAAAACCAAAAAAGGTGAGTCTTAAAACTGACACCTGAGCTGAGTGTAGTGGCACACACCTGTAATCTCAGCACTCTGGAGTATGAGGCAGGAAGATCGCGAGCTCTGAACCAGCCTGGACTATACGGCAAGACCCTGTATCAAAAAATAATAATAAGCCGAGGGCTGTGGTGCACTCCTATAATCCCAGTAGCTCAGGAGGCGGAGGCAAGAGGATAGCAAATTCCAGACCAGAGGCAGTCTGCGTAATTTATCTAGACCCTCTCTCAAAAAAGTAAAAAAATGGGCTGAGGGTGTAGCTCAGTGGTCCAGCAGAGCATGCAAGCGTGAGGCCCTGGGTTCAACCCCCAGTACTGCAATAATAATAATAATTATTATTATTATTATTAATTAATAATCATCTTCCTTTCGTCCTGAGTAAATAGTGCATCAAATTTATCCCCTAACTAGTTCTTAACTCATTCTTCAATATATTTCTACTAACATCTTCTAGTCCAAGAAAGTTACTAAGCTCTTACTTCAACTAAAGTGAAAGCCTACCCCTGCCCCATCCCAGTCTTCTCTTGCCTGACTTAGGTCAGGTCTCCACATACTACAGCTAAATGTCCATTACAAAATCAAGTTCTGAGTAGGTCACCACATCTGCATTAGCTTCCTGTGGTTCCTATGACCAATTATAGTACTTCAAATGTGGCTTAGAACAGAAGAACTTTATCTTACAATTTTGGTGGCCAGAGACTGAAACTGAGGTTTCTGTAGGGCTGTGCAACTCCCAAGGCTCCAGGAGAGGCTCTGCTCCTTGCCTTCTCCAGCTTCTGATGGCTATCCATGGGGAGCCATGGCTGCTCACTTTAAGCCCTGCTTCTACCTTCACATGGCCCACCCCCTGTGGCTCCTTTTCTTTTTTTTTTTTTTTCTATTATAAGGACATGTCCTTGGAGTTAAGATTCACTGGCATAATCCAACATGATCTCATCTCAAGATCTTTAACTCAATTACATGTACAAAGACCCCTTTTCCAAATAAGGTTACAATCTTGGGCTCCGATTGATAGGGTATGGACATGTATTTCTGGGAGCCATACTTCCATCCCCTACCCTCCTTCTCAAAACATTTATACAATTTTCACTTTCTTTTAGGATAAAGACTGAAGTTTACAGATGGCCTAGAAATCTTTAAGAGGTCCTCGATTCATTTTGTGCTTTTCTTCCCTCTGCTATCAGGACCTTTTCAACTCTGACATTCTTCCAGTTTGTCCATCTCGCCATCTTCCTCCCATCTGGGATCTTTGCAAATGCTTTTTGTTCTCCTGATGGAAGTCTCTCTCATACTCCACCCTACTCAAACTTCAGCAAAGCTTTCCTTGGCACCTCTACCTCACCACCAGACCAAGCCTAGTTACTTTTATACTGAATACTGAGTACCTTTCCATAAAACAATATACCTGTAATTATACTCTCCTTAGTATAATGATGTAATTAATGCCTGCCTCCTCCATTTCTCTGAACTTTCAGGAGAACAAGGATCGTATATGTTTTCTCAGATTTCTGAATTTTTTCACTTGCCAATGTATTTTAAGAGTACCACAGATCCTAATGCATATTAGGAAGGCAACAAATGTTTGTTTGAATGAATAAATGAGGCAATAGATGAATGAGTGAAAGAATAAGCTTACAAACAATTCTCCTCCAACCTTTTGGTGTCATCCCAGTAAAAAGGATTAATTAGTATTGATAAAATATTGCTATAAGTCTATTAAAGAAACAAGTAGTAGCATTACATGTTCACTGAAATTTATGCACTAACTTGTGGAAAAAGGACTCATTTACTCAGAATAAACTACATATTGATCAACTTTTCAAATAACCATATTGTCTTTTTAAAAAAAAAAGTTATAATGAGTGCCCTTTTTTACCTTGGCCAGTTTGTCCTCAAGTTTCACAGTTCAAGATTTTAAAGGGTAGAAAATAAAAGAATTATAATACAGTAGGAAAAAGATCATAAAATGTCTTGTGCCTGTAGAGTAGTTAAAAGCTCTGACTGTACATTCAGAAATCACGTTTAAATCCTGCTGTGTTACCCTGGACAGGTTATATAACCTCTCTGTGTTTTGGTTCCTTAATTCTCAAAGTGAGGATAATAAAAGTACCTAGCTTAAAAGACTGTGGTAAAGATCAAACGGAAGAGTACACATAAAACAGTGAAGACATAGTAGGAGCTCAATAATGCAAACCACCTTTCAAGTTAATCTGCCAGTTTATACTAATCACTAAACTTGAATAGATGGCTCATTTGGAATTCTCTATAAAATAGCAAAACTTTTCTAACAGTATAGGAATACTTAGTAACATTTCATATAAAATATAGACTCATCTTTTGTAATTTTGTGGGAACCTCATTCTAGCAATGGTGTTAGCCGAAAGAAGTTTGGGTCTTGCCCAACCAAGAGCCAGGTGATACCCATGCAATAGTAGGGTACATTGTATTTTATGGCTTAAGTAAAAATATCTCCAAAATCACATATCCCGTGATAACAAGATTCATACAGAACTTATAGTTATTGAAACACATGAAATTTGAGCTTGAAAAGAATTTAGTTGGTTTAAAATTATTTGAAGGCCATATGAAAGTAAGGAATCTCCTTATAGCTTCAGTTTAATATCTGCTATCACTGTGGGAATACAAGTAGATAGCTGAAAATCCTTCTGCTTTACGATTCATATTCCTGCATAGAATGTTTCCTAAACTCTATGTTCACTGTATGAAAGACTATGACTAAAGGAAATTTAGTTATTCATTAGTTCATGTATAACAAAAATCCCAAAGAACTGTCAAAGTTATGATATTAAAGCTGTATGTATTATCTCTCCTCTTACAATGAGGAAATAAATCTACTAG
>VMDO01033159.1:0-18242 GCA_007922755.1 Pedetes capensis
CTGCTTCTTTATCGTTCTTCCCTCCCTAGTTCTGATATTCTCATTATGTGCATGTTGATATACCTAATAGTATACCACATTTCTCTGAGGCGCTATTCAATTTTCTTTATTCTTTTTCTTCTGTTTTTCATATTGCATAATCTTTATTGGTCTTTCCTTAAGTTTGGTGATACATTTTTCTGCCATTTGAAATCTATTGTTGAAACCCTCTAGCAAATGTTTTGTGTGTTTTTTAATGTTTTCATCTCCACAGTTTCTACTTGGTTCTTTTTATTATAGTGTCTCTTTATGGATTTTCTGTATTTGATAAGACATGTCTTCATTTATGTCCTTTTTGAAATAAAGAATGTAAATTTATTTATCTCATTTTCTGGAAGCTGGGAAATCCAAGAGCATGGTGCAAGCATCTGGTAAGGCTGCTTTGGGTTTCTCATGACATGGCAGAGGGCATTACCTGGTGAGACAGAGGAAATGTCTTCATTTACTTTCTCTTTGTTTTAGTATGGGGGAGGGTATTGAACCCAGGGCCTGGCACATGCCAGGCAAGTGCTTTCCCACTGAGCTATGCCCCTAGTCCTTTTTATATTTTTTATTTTTGTTTTTATTTTCAGACATTGTCTTGCTAAGTGTTAGTATGGCTCCTTGACTGTCTTGTTCTCTGGCCACATTCAGCTTTTACCCTCTAGTAATTGCTTCATCCCTCATGTATTTGTCTGCTTATCATGCTGTGGGGGCTTTTGTGTTGCTGTGATGTTGAAAGCTATGCCAGTGATATTTCAGATACCAGCAAGACCACCCATGGAAGACAGGTTTCAACTGAGCTTCAAGACTAAGGCAGATTAGGGAGAAGGACCTGACAGCCCACTCCTGAAACAATTAGACTTTGAAAATCTTATGAACAGCAGAGAAGCACTGTCACATAGAGTGCTGGAAAATATAATGTCAGGTAGCATTTCATTCTGTTGTACATAGAATCACTATGAGTTGCACCTGCTTCGACAGTACCTAATAACCACAAATTGCTTCACAGAGTGATCCAGTTTAATTTGAGATTCTTTGCAGGGATAGTTTTTAAGTTCAGTGTTTTAGATTTGCCCTAACCTCAAGAGGGCTCTTAGCTATCTCTTTCCTTTGTTATTTCTAGTAAACCAGTTGGCTTATGTTGAGGTTTAGCTCAGTTGGCAGAGTGCTGCTCTGTGTGCTCTGGGACACTGAGTTCTATCCCCACCACTGCAAAAATGGGAGAATGACCTGGCAACCCACTCCAGAAACAATCAGCCTTTGAAAACCCTATGATGGTTGCTATGAGTTGGACACTACTTGACAGCACCTAAGAACAACAGTTGACCTGTAGTTTAGTTTATGTCTCTAATGAATCTACCAGTGTCCTCTTAATTGCTATTTATTACAACATTCTTTGTTTTTGAGAATATTTTTAGGCTTGATACTTCCAATCCTGTGTATCAAATGCAGTCAGTTCCTTTCAGAAGAGATTCAGAGATCTCTGTTTTTACACCTGTCTCTCCCCCTGGTCAACCTCCAAGCCATCGTTCTGCAGTGGAATTCTTTCTAAATAATCTCCCTGCTTTAAGGACTGGGCCCTTCATGTTTTGGGAGGGGGAGGCTTGGAGTGTCAATAGCCTCAGGTCTGTTTGGCTTTCCTCTCCTAGCATGGGAACTCTGTCTTAAGAGGCAGGGTGAGGAAATGCAAGGTTTAGCATTCTCATTGCGCCACAACCAAGACAGAGCTTTTGTCCCACAAGCGTAAGCTAGGCAGAAGAAGGAAGCCCATACTTCTCAATCACACTCTCTTGGAACTCTGCAACAGGTATCTTGGTGGGGGGATTGGGGATGGTGAGAAATGTCGGTATTCTGGCCCTTCTTGGAAGCAGGAAACCTATGTTCTTGGCTGTACACATCTTGAGTAGAGCTTTCTTCACATTGTGATAAGAGGAAGGTGGTAGGAAGTGGGTCAAGGTTTAAATGCCACAGATTCTCACTGTTGTTAACAAATGTTTGCTGTCTTCTCTTTTTTTAGCAAAATATTAATATGTAGTGATAGATAATATATTTTTTATAAAGAGTGAGCAGCATAACAAAGGAAAGTCCTGGGTCTCCCCCTCATGGCAAATAGTTGGACTGTCTAGGTAATCTCAGAGAAATATTCTGAAGGCATTTGCTGTCCATCCTGCATATAAGTGAACTGGTCTTGAGATCTAGCAGCTGAGGGAATACGAGGACTTTAAACTTCAGGTCTGTTGTTTTTGTTGTTGTTGTTGTTGTTGTTTGGTGCCATCGAGTTGGGTCTGACTGATAGTGACCCTGTGTAGAACCGAACAAAACAGTCCCCAACACTGTGGGATGCCTGGCTGGCAATATGTTAGTGTTTCTCTGTTATTCATAGAGTTTTCAATGGCTCATTGTTTCAGGAGTGGGCTGCCAGATCCTTCTCTCATATTTGTGGTGCTGGGAATCAAACGCAGGGCCTCAGAGAGTGCACAGCAGCACTCTAACAAGTGAGTAAACCCCAGGCCCAAATATTCATTTCTCTATCTCTCCAAATAATGATGGTAAGCTGCCAAGGTCAACAGAAGTGGAAAGATTTTTTTAAAGTCCCTGGAATAAAAGTGAATGGGACCATTTTAACCTGAAGAGTTCCTCTTTCTCGGGACCTCTCCTCAGGTGAAAGGCAGATCCCTGGCTTGGTCACAAAAAAAGAATTTTATGATGAGTCAGTAAGCAATGAAGCAGTTTGAAGCTTATTAGGTAAAGGAAAGTGGTGGCAGATGCTTCAGAGTGAAGCATACATGTATACAGAGCAAGCGAGACATAGAAAGAATCATATTGCCTGTCTAAGACATGGATGTGGGCTTTTCAAGACACAGAATAGCTGCCTGTCGGTTTTCCTGAATGTTTTATCATTTTCTTATATGCCTCTAGGATCATTTCCAGAGATTTTAAAATAGTTACTCTAAAAATAATTTTTACCAATTTCACTGGCAAGTGGCTTGATGGAGCTCTTCTTGTTGCCAGTGTGAGAAGTGGAACTCCCATAGTACTATTTATTACTGAGTTTTCATGTATATAGTTATCTTGTTTTCCATGTAATTTCTTTATTTTTGCTGTGTATGTGTACTCAGCAACCCCTCCCCCCAAAAAAATCAGCCATTGAAAACCCTATGAATAGCAGAGAAGCACTGACAATAGTGTTTTGCCTGACGTACATAGGGTCGCTATGAGTTGGAAACCAACTTGATGGCACCTAACAACAACAAAATTCATATGTCAAAACTTAATGAACAGTATGATAATATTAAGAAGCAGAGCTTTTCCTTTGAAAGATGGTAGAGTCCTCATGAATGGGATTCAAGCCCCTTTTTACAAAAGGACTTGAGAGAGTTGAGTCACTCTCTTCTGCTCCTCTACTATGTGAAAACATAGTATACATGCTTTCTTCTTTGCCCTTCCATATCTTCAGCCATGTGAGGATACAGCATGTAGGTCCTCACCAGACACACAACCTGCAGGTATTTTAATCTTGGACTTCCCAGGCTCAAGAACTGTGAGAAATAAATATGTGTCCTTTATGAATTACCCAGTATATAGTATTCTGTTATAGTAGAACAAATGGACTAGGAGTTTTCTTCTTCTCTGAATTTGCTATACAGATAGTATTGTATCTCTCTCCTCTACTATAATCCACTGTTTTGGAAATTCTACTATTTATTATCCTAATGTGAGTTGTTGGCCTAAAAACATCTAGAAAATATATTTAAACTTAGGACCTCTCATCCTTAAAGAATACTAAGCCAAATTTAGTTTATCCCTTTTAAAGTTTTTTTCTGTCCTCAGAATATCCAGGTCTTATTGATATCAACTGAACTTTTATGTTGTTGTTGTTAGGTGCTGTCGAGTCGGTATCCGACTCCTAGCGACCCTCTGTACAACAGGGGAAACACTATTGTCAGTGCTTCTCTGCTGTTCATAGGGTTTTCAATGGCAGATTGATTTTTTGGGAGGGGGTTGCCAGGCCCTTCTCCCAAGCCTACAGCACCTGGTGTTCCCAGGCAGTCTCCCATCCAGGTACTAACCAGGCCTGACGCTGCTTAGCTTCCGAGATCTGACGGGATTGGATTCCACAGGGCTTTTATATCAAATCATTATTTCCAATAGTATGTCATTCTTATTTTATAAACCATTATATAAATCTAGATTAAATAGTAGCCTTACTATCAACAACTTCTTATTATAACCTATAAATTTTACTTATGCTCACCATTTTTTTTCTTAAAATTTTTTTCTTGGTCTAACTTGTCAGGATTCTCAATCTTCTACTTGGCCCATATGTGCACTTCCTTGTAAAATCCAATTTTAGCAAAAATTCTGCTAAGTCAATTTAACCATATACCCCCATCCTCAGTACGTGCTCATTCTCCCTCTCTGATTAAGTTCCTATCTTCTGCCATCCCTCAGGTGATATCTAATCACCCTGGCCTGTACTCAGCATGAACTCTGTTATGTCAGTTTAGCCAGAATCCTCCTTACCCCTGACATATCCTCTTAGAAATTTTCTATCCCCTCACCCCACCCTGCTCCTTGGCTATAAATTTCTACTTGTCCACACTCTACTTGGGGCTGGAATTTATCTCAGCTGGTAGAGCACTGCATTGCAGTCTCTGAGGTCCCAAGTTCAATTCCCAGGACCATGAAAATGGGAGAAGGATCTGGCAATCCACTCCTAAGGCAATCCCGAAACAGTCAGCCATTGAAAACACTATGAGGGTCGCTATGAGTCAGATACCGATTCAACAGCACCTAACAACAACAACACACTCTACTCAGTGTTGAGTCTAATACCTTCTCTATACTAAAGGACCCTACTGCAGTGGTCCCTACATCTATCTTAATGGACCTGTTCTTTGACAATTGGTATTGAATATTTTTCTTTAACAATATTTTGCATTCTTTTTTTTCTTGGATTCTGTCTTCCTTTTGCCAACCTGTGTCTCAGAATAGTCCTTTCATTGATGCTGTGTGAGTTGTCAGTTTCTTGAAGCCTACTATCCTTGAGAACTCTATCTTGCCTTTATACTTGATTATTAGATTTTCTGCCTAGGGTGTTCTAGTTTAAAAACAGTTTTCCCTGTATATGTCACTCCACTGTTTCTTATATCTTGCATTGCACAAAAGTCAGGTACCAGTCAGATTCACATTTTTTGTAGATAATCTCTCCTTCCTCTGTAAAAAAATTGGAGTTTTTCCTTTTATACATGGAGCTTGAAAATGATCTAGAATATGTCTAGGTTTCTCCTTGGAAGCTTTTATTACTGTTGTCCATGTGATTCTTGTTCTCCTCTTGGACACATGATGTGGTTACTTCTACAGCCCCCCTCAAGTTACATATAGCCATGTGATACACATTGGCTAATAAGATTTGATAAGAGATGACATCACTTCCATGAAGTACCTTTAAGAGGAGTGCACAACTGGTCACATTCTCATCCATCTGCAACAGTGATTATGGAAGCCCACATTGGTCTGAAAACTCTGTAAGCCTGGTCCCTGAGTAGTTACAATATGCAGAATCTCCTGCTACTAAACATTGAACAGACAGATGAGAAAGAAATCAATCTTTTGTTGTCTCAAGAGACAGTAATTTTGGATTGTTTAATATTACAGTATAATCTTGTGTGTATAGACTTAAGCAAGAATTAGTACCTCGAGGTAAGTGATATATTACTATACCAAAGCAAATAACAATAATATATATGTAGTATTGGCTGATGTGCCAGATGCTGGGTACTGTGTAAACACTGTTATCAGTGGCTAGGAGAATGGTGGTCCATGTTTTGTAGTGTTTAAATATTTGCTGAAACTATTGATTCTATTAATTTGTAAGGCAGATAATCTCCCTAATCAATGTGTAACTTCAGAAGAAGATACTGAAATAGAGAATGGTGATACTGTGTGTTAGTTATTCTTGACCACTTTTGACAAGGTATTATAAGAAAGATCAAGGTCAGAAAAAGTTGACTAGTGTGTAAGCTATGATGAATGTGAATACAGACTCCAAACAGGTGAGGACTTGAAAGGTTGGAAGAGGTAATTGCTTCTCAGTGCCAATAAGTAACAAACAAAACAGATTTTTTTGGTGACCAAAATTTATAAAAACTCAGTCTTGCAGAAAGTATTAAATCAAGGAAATTGCCATTTAATCATTATAAAAATCTCTGAATGAACTGTATTGTCTCAAAGGAACAATTAAGTTAGGACTCTTGTCACAAGTAAATTCTTTTCATTGGACAAAATGTTTTAGGGAAAATAAACTTGTATTGTGCCTGCAGCCATACTAGTGTGGCTTCCGATCCTATAAGATCTCGGAAGCTAAGTAGGGTTGGACTTGGTTAGTACTTGGATGGGAGACCACCTGGGAACACTAGGCGCTGTAGGCTTGGGAGAAGTATCTGGCAGCCCACTCCCAAAAAACAATCAGCCGTTTAAAACCTTATGAATAGCAGAGAATCATGAAAATAGTGTTTTGTCTGTTGTACATAGGGTCACTATGAGTGGGACATCAACTCAATGACACCTAACAGCAACAACAAACTTCTATTGTAACTCTTCCCTAGAAGCTCAAGATACCCATACTTCAGTTCTGAGAGTTATCAGAATAAGATATCAAAAATATATATAACAAATATACCAAATATATTTAGAAATTTATTGTGAGTATAGACATTGGCATTTGGAGCTGAGTCAAGCTAACTAGATAAGAAGGCTGGACTAAGTTAACTGTGACTGTTTGAGACTACAAATGACTCTTATACCTCAAATGTACAGTACTAAAAGTAGGGGATAAGTCACGGGGCTTTTCAGCCCATAAAGACTACATATGTGAAATATTGGGAAATGTTCAATCAAATATGGTCAGGTGAGATTAAAGAAGGAAACCTTCTGAAGGCAGAGAGAAAAGCTTGGCTGGGGATCCCTTTCCAGGGAGAAGAACTAGGGATTAATCAAAAAACATTCCAACCTCCTGGGCAGAGAACTCTCTGGGTCTGCCTAGTGGGCCTGTGATGCGATTCCCATTCTTCTCTGGAGTTGATTGTTTACTGTGGTGATCTTTTCTCTCTTCCATCACTAAATATTACATACGAAGGGAGCAAGTGACTTTTCTTTTTAGTTCCTAATTCTGTTGATTAAGAGGGAATATTTCCAGAAGAGATTTAAAAATTTCCTAAACCATTCAGAGAACCTAAATTTTTAGAGTGAAAGAGTGGTGGAATGGTGTACTCTGCATGCAGAATAGAAATGAAACAAAATATTTGGTGACAAAAAAATGAAGACCCTGTTCTATTCTCAAGCATATTTTAGGATTACTTTTTCTGTCTTTTGAAGTTAGGTATGGCTATATAATACGTTTTTCCCAAGAAATTTTTGCAACAATCCTATATATTCACTCAGAGAATGGATGTTTTCAGAATAATGTGGAAGCCAAGTTTGGTGGTGTATATCTGTAATCCCAGAGACACAGGAGGCTGAGGCAAGAGGATCAGGAAGAGGAGGCCAGAGACAGCTTGCACAACTTGGTGAAATCCTGTCTCAAAAACAATAAATAAATAAGAAACTTGGGGTGTGTCTTAATGGTGAAGCATCATGGGCTCAAAACCCAGTACTGAAAAAAAAGAGTAAATGTGCAATTTCCATTCTTTACCCTGTTTTGTGATGAAGTCTCCAGCATCATGGATCCTTGAGTGATTACAATCACCATCGTCCCTGTGTTGACCTACAATCAAATGAGAGGAACTACTCCTTTGTTGGATTAGTATCTATGGTTTGAAGTAATTACTACTACAGCATAGCCATGCCTAGCCAAAAGGATGCCATTTGCTCTTATGCCTTCTTTTTAATACTCATCCTCACTTCGGCTGTCAGTGACTTTTTGGTGGCCATGCTACTTAATTTAACTCTTTGGCTACTCATGGTCTTCTTTAGTGGTAGTAGGGAATATATTAAACAGTCAAAGCAGGAAGGGGACACAGCTATTATTAATTACCTGAGGCAATTCACAAAAGGCATTAAGAATATCCCCAATCATTTAGGTCTGGCATTTCTTCCCATGCAGTAAAACAACTGGTAGAAAGTGTGAGCTAGTATAGATGCACAGACATCTATTCTACTTATATGTACTATAGGCATGCTTTTGAGTGATGAAGAAGGTTGAGTTTACAGGCCAAGTTTATAATATCTCTGTTAATGTCATACTAAATGCACATACAAGTTTTCTAGAGAAGAGACTAATTATGATTTACTTTCAAGCAAATAACAACTGTGTAGATCTGCTATGACTCAATTTCTTATTACTGAGATTCAAAAGATGAGAGCTGAATGTCACTTTACATAACCAGAATTTGTATTGCAAGTAAAACTAGGTATTTATATAGGACAGGAGGTTGTGACTACTAAAAGGAAAGAGAAAACTCTTGCTCCTTAGGAAAGATCTGGAATTCTTACTACACTTTTTGAAATGTAAGTAAATCTGTTCATGGAAAATGATAAGACACTATCTCCAGCTTTATATTCCAGGAATGTCTCTTCATAGCCTTGAAGGATTACACATACTTTTGATGATAAATCTCTGGAGTTTTTTCATTATCTATGCAGTTGTAAATTATCTACTAAGGCTTGCCCTTTTATCCCAGGTTCCAAGATTCAGTAAGATTTGCTTAATAAACCCTAACTATGAAGAAACAAACCATTTCTATGGTTCCACACAGGCCAAGTAAATATTTCTATTTAACTCAAAAATAAACCCATGGAGTTTTATCCTCTTTTGCTCTGTACAATCCTCCAAATGTCTTGCCCTTGTCTTCCTCTAAGGGGAAGTTAGAGAGATCACTAGAGATCACTTCATTTTCTCCTAATTATGGATTATTTTAGTTACATATGGGTTTTCTCATTGCAATATAAATGATATAAGAAGGAACCTAAAAATGGCATACCTGAGAGTGATACTTGTCAGCCAACTACATTGTTGGGGGACAAAGGTGACTAGGATTACCATCTGGGAAAACATATTTTCAACAATCTTGAAAATATACTCTGTGGTTTTTACAAATCGTGGCTATATTTATAGATTTAAACCACAAAGGGTTTGAAGATTACTTAGCTTGTTAGGAATTATGACTGCTGCTGGCAGAAGTTAAGCTGTTTTATAAAACCGGGACCAAGTGTGGTCTCAGTCTGTGCATAGTTTGGGGGGGGGTGTTCGTCGTAGGGAAGGTGAGCAGAAAATACATGTGTTTCCAGAAACTATGGTTTTGATTCAATCCAAAGGTCAGTTTCTACCTGGGGTAGGTACTGAGATGCAATCCAGCACAAAGGTTCAGTTGCTGATGTGTCTGAGAATTTGTTAACAATGGCTTCCTGACTCATTTTAAGAGCCCTGAAACAATGCTAGTCCATTTTGAGTTTTCCTTTGCATAAAGTTTTTTTTTTAGTCATTTTAGTTGAACTCTAATTGTGTTCTTAGCTTGTCTTGGCCACAGTAAGGAGGGCACATTTCAGTCTACTTATTAACATATCTATTTCTCCCTATATTTCCCTTGAATCTGCCAAATTAACATAGTCAAATTTTACTTACTAAACCTTTCTCATTTTCCTCCTCCAATAGATACATTTTTCTCTGGTTAACACTCCTTATTTAGATAGGTACTTTTTATTTTAAAACTCAAATCTTTCCCTAATTTAAAAAATTTTTAATTTGCCATTTATTTGGTTATTCCCTCCATTCTCTCTGTTTCTTCCTTCTGACTTCTATTAGAAATGCACTTGCTCTTTTAGATCTGCCCTCTAACTATCCAACTTTTCTCCAATAATCTTCCTAACCTTTCTTGGCACCGTATTTGGGGAGAATGCTTCTAATTAATCTCCCAAATCATTAGTTTTAGCTATATATGTCATCTTTCTGCTATTTAGCCATTCTACTAGCTCAGTTGATAGAGTGTCACTCGGCACTCTCTGAGGCTCTGGGTTCAATTCTCAGCACTGCAAACACTGGAGAAAGGCATGGTAGTCCACTCCCAAAACAATTTCAAAAGAATCAACTCATTGAAAACCCTATGAAGGTCATTATGATTCAAACATGATTCCACAGAATCTAACAACAGCAACTGACTTTTTATATGATTGATTCTTATTTCAAAATAACTGATTTCCCTGACTAATTCTCTTTAAAATGTGGCTGTTCTGGTTTAGTGGATATGGTACTCTCTTACACTTTTAGATAATAATAATGACACCTATTTTTAAGTTCTTTTTGCTTTCTGTGTTAATTATTTACTCAGGGATTTGTTCTTTGTATACATGTGGTGTCTTGGATTCAGGCTATTTGTTTTTCTTAATATTTGGTGATTCTTGTTTGTCTGTTCACCGATATAAATAAGGATCTAAATCTGTGGTTCATCACCTTGTTTACTCAATACTATCACCTTGGGAGCTTTAAAAAGTTTGATGTGAAGACTATATCACAGACCAATTAAATGAGAATATCTAGAGCTCGCACCAAAGCACATGAGTTTCTTTTTTAATTTATTTTTGGAATATAATCTATACACAGTATAGTGAAAAATTATAAATGCAATATATCTTTATGTGTGTGTGTATAAGTACATGCATACATAGAGAATACACCACAACCTGGATGAAAGTACAGATCAAAAGTTGGAAACACTTTTGTGTAAAGGAAAAAATGTTTTTGGCTTTTGAGTTCAAGCTATCTTGGTCAAAACTAACTCAACTCTCACAGTAAAAAATTATCTATGGGTAATATGTAAATGAATGAGCATCTCTGTAGTCCAATAAAATTTGACAAAAAAAGGTGATGTGCCCAACTTGACCCATGAAATACAGTGTATTAACCTCCAATATAGAGCATTTCTAGCAGCCTAGGAAACTCCTTCTTGCCTCTTCCCAGTTAATATTCTTTCAAGGTAACCCACTGTTTACTGTCAGTATTTTAAAACTATCTGAGTGATGGCAATTGTAGCCAAGGTACAGAATCACTGATCTGGACTGATCAATTTTAATAGCAGTGTGTATTACCACAGCATAAATAAAATTCCTTATTCCCTACACTGACTCACTATAGTCTCAGTGTCCCTTTTGGTAGTTTCTCACAGCAGACTCACAGCTTTAATGGAAGAAAGTGACACCGTCAGATTCTTTGAGATCAGACTATCAATAAAGCTTCTACCTAGCATTGTAATTACTCTACAAATCTATACTGCCTTCATCCACTCTCAGCTAGAGCTGCCTCTAATCTTCAGGGCCTCCTGAGTTCAAGGGCCTTTATGCACCTATACAGGGAGCTTCAGTTAATTCAGTTGTGTTATGATCCACCATTAATGTTATCATATTTGAATTTTATTTTTGCCTGAGGTACCCTGACCAGCAAATAACTTTGTTTCATCTGTTTTTGTCTTTTCTTATTCTCAATAGTGGCCTAGGCTAGAGCTCTACCACTGAGTTGCACCCTCAGCACATTTTTATTTTTCATTTTGAGACAGTGTTTTGTTAAGTTGCAAAGGCTGCCTTTGGTTTTATCCTGTGGCTGGTTTTTCTTGGGTTATAGGATGCTGACTTGCTTCTTCATTTGCATCCAGAAGGAAGATGAGGAAATTTTGTCAAAAGAAAGAATGAGAACTCTCCCGAAATCTTTTAGCCATTGTGTCAATTGTCATTCCCACATATGAACTAATTATAGGGCGGAGGGGAATAGATCATTGTTTTGTTCAGTGTGTGCATGGGTGTGTGAGTGTGTATAGTGAGGAAGGAAGATGATAATGGGGAAAATAGGCATAAGTGTCATCGAGAAAGGAGTGTAGAGCTGAGTGTGGTGGCACATGCCTATAATCCCAGCAAGTCTGGAACCTAAGCAGGAGAATCCTGAGGCAGGAGCATCACAAGTTCCAGGCCAGAAGCAGCTTGCACAACTTAGCCAGACACTGTCTCAAAGTTAAAAAAAAGTGGCTGGAGGTACAGCTCAGTGGTAGACTGCTTGCCTAGCATTCTTAGGCCGTGGGTTCAATCCTCCAATACCTGAAAAGAAAAAGAAAAAAAAGAAAGGAGAGTAGGAATAAAGATGGTGAAGGAAAGAGGGTATTTTAGAGAGAGCATGCAGCTATTGGCTTGACAGGGTGACACAGACTCTGAGTTGAGACCTAAGGCGCCATGAGTATGTCCAGGTAGATGGAGTGTAGTGAGCAGGGGCCAGACTGCACAGGCTTGAGCGACCTTGGTGAGGGATGGGCATGTCGTTGTGCCTGTGGATGGAAGCCACTGGAAGTTCTTGAACAAAGGTGTGACTCAGACCTGATTCTGATTGACAGGACCACTCTGAGGACTGTGAGGTGACACCCTGCAGAAACACAAGCAGGAAATCAGGGAGGGGCCTAAAGCCACTGGGGACTGGCCAGATGCACTAATGGCTGGCTGGACTCATCTGCTGAAATAAGGACAGGGACAGGACCTGGAAAATCCACCATGGTTGCCTATCTAAGCCAAGACTTCCTATCAGGTTTTATTAGTAAAGAAGCTAGTATTTCCATCTCCATCTGCCTGACTCAGGCCCTTCTGGTTAGAACTTCCCAAGAGAAGAGAGGTGCTATATATCTGGCAGTTCACTCCCAAAACAACCCCCAAACAATCAGCCATTGAAAACCCTATAAAGAGCAGACAAGCACTGACATAGTGCCAGGTATGGTACAGTGTTGGGTAGAGTTTTGTTCTGTTGTACATAGGGTCACTTTGAGTCAGACCTAACAACAACAATAACAACAACAAGTTTTTAGTTGGTATTCCAACTGGAGCTCAGGGACCAGAACCAGTCCCATTACCTGGGAGTGTCTAGGAAATGGGAAGGGGTCATCAGGTTATCCCTGAACCATCTGAGTAAAAATCTGCATTTTAACAAGATCCTGGGACAATCACAAGCACATTAGAGCATAAAATGCACTGGCCTCTGAGACTTGCTTTCACTCTGTGTGGAGAAAAAGGCAATTTGAGTGGGAAGTAAGGTTTGCACAATTATGACTCAGTTTTTGTTCTGCCCAATCCTCATGCCCACTTGGAATGTGGTATTTATTATCTTTGCATTCTACAATTACCTTGCTGTTGTTGTTAGGTGCAGTGGAATCGGGCCTCACCCATAGCAACCCTATGTACAATAGACAGAACACTGTGCTCTGCCTGGCACTATTGTCAGTGCTCCTCTACTATTTACATGGTTTTCATGTAACTGACTGTTTTGAGAGTGGGCTGCCAGGTCATTCTCCCAAGCCTACAGCATCCAGTAGTCTCAGGAGGTCTCCCATCCAAGAAATAACCAGGCCTGACCCTGCTAAGATCTCATGAGATTGGATGCCAGGGTGGTATGGCTGTAGACCTACAATTACCTTAGCAGAAAAAGAATTATACAGCCTAATATTAGCATTTCCACTGACAAATGAAATTACTTTTGTTTTGGCTTTTTTTGTATGTTTTCAATCCATAGCAATAACATTTGCTCTTGATAATTCTGTTCCAATGCACATGTGTATAACCCTTACTGGGTTGGGATTTGGCTCAGTTGGTAGAGCACTGTGCTGCAGTCTCTGAGGCCCCAAGTTCAATTCCCAGCACCGCAAAAATGGGAGAAGGACCTGGCAATCCACTCCCAAGGCAATCCCGAAACAGTCAGCCACTGAAAACCCTATGAGGGTTGCTATGAGTCAGATACCAACTTGACGGCACCTAACAACAACAACAACATAACCCTTACTAAAAGTGATATCAGAATAATAGAAAGTCAGTAAACAGATGACTGTCTTTCTGTGAAATATAGTCTTTATGTTACATATTTGGAGCGTTCAGGGCCTCTGTGACAAAAGTTTGGAGTATGACAGAGTCTACTCAGAGCAGTAACCCCACCTTCCGGGAAAATGTGACCTCTACTGGCTTCTCTTGCTGTTGTTGTTAGGTGCCCTCAAGTTGGGTACAACTTATAGCGACCCTATGTACAACAGAACAAAACACTCCCTGAACACTGTGAGATGCCTGGCATTATGTCAGTGTTTCTCTGCTATTCACAGCATTTTCAATGGCTGATTGTTTTTTGGGAGTGTGTTACCAGATCCTTCTCCCTCACCTGCAGCACATGGTGTTCCCAGGTAGTCTCTTATCCAAGGACTAACCAGGTCCAACCCTGCTTAGCTTCCAAGATCTGAGGAGATCAGATGCCAGGGTAGTCTACTATGCTGGGAATGACAAAGAAAAATGGAGTGGCATTCATCAAAAAAGACATCTCAAGATCTGTCCTGAAGTAAAATGCTGCCAGTGATAGAATAATATCCACATATCTATAAGGAAGGTCAGTTAATATGACTGTTATTCAAATTTATGCACCTACCACTAAGACCACAAATGAAGATAGAGAAGATTTTACCACCTTCTCCAATCTGAACTTGATTGAACATGCAATCAGGATGTGCTGACAATTAATGATAACTGGAATGCAAAAGTTGGAAACAAAGAAGAAGGCATACTAGTCAGAAAATATGGCCTTGGTGACAGAAATGATGCTGGAGGTCACATGATAGACTTTTGTCAGACTAAGGATCTTTTCATGGCAAATACATTTTTTCACTAACATAAATGACAACTGTACACATGTACTTCACCAGATGGTACATATAAGAAATAAATGGTGTATGTTTGTGGAAAAAGGCAATGGAAAAACTCAGTATCAAATGTCAGAACAAGACCAAGTGTTGATTATGGATCAGACTATCAAGTGCTCATATGCAGGCTCAAACTGAAACTGAAGAAAATTAGAACAAGTGTATCAGAGTTAAGGAATGACCTTGAGTGTATCCCACCTGAGTTCAGTGACCACCTCAAGAACAGGCTTAATGCTTTAGTCACTGATAGAATACCAGATGAATTGTGGCATGACATCAAAGACATCATTCATCAGGAAAGCAAAAGGTTATTAAAAAGACAAGAAGAAAAAAAAAGACCAAATTACGTGTCGAAGGGGACTCTGAAACTTGCCCTTGAACATCGAGCAGCAAAAGTAAAGGGAAGACATGATGAAGCTAAGGAACTAAACAGAAGATTTCAAAGGGCGGCTTGAGAAGACAAAATCAAATATTTTAATGACATGTGCAAAGAGTTGGAGACAGAATATCAAAAGAGAAAAACATGCTCTTTTTTTCAAGCTTAAGAAATTGAAGAAAAAATTCAAGCCTCAAGTGGCAATAGTAAGATTCTACAGGGAAAATATTAAGTGGTGCAGAAAATGTCAAAAGAAGATGAAAGGAATACACAGTCATTATACAGAAATGAGTTGGTGAATGACCAACCATTCAAAAGGTTGCATATGATCAGGAACCAATGGTATTGAAGGAAAACGTGGGAGCTGCCTTGAAGGAGATGACAAAATACAAGGCTCCAGGAATTCATGGAATACCATTAGAGATGTTTCAACAAACAGATGCAGCACTAGAGGTGCTGACTTGTTTATGTCAAGAGATTTGGAAAAGAGTTACCTGGTCAACTGACCGGAAAAGATCCATATTTATGCCTATTCCCAAGAAAGGGGATCCAACTGAATGTGGAAACTATTGAATGATATCATTAATATCACACACAAACAAAATTTTACTAAAGATCAGTCAAAAGCAACTTCAGCAGTATATAGACAGGGAAATGCTGGGAAATCAAGCCAGAATCACAAAAAGATGTGAAACCAGGGAGATCACTGCTGATGGCTGATGGATATTAGCTGAAAGCAGAGAATACCAGAAAAATTTCTACCTGTTTTATCAATTATGCAAAGGCATTTGACTGTGTGGATCATAATAAATTATGGATAACCCTGCGAAGAATGGGAATACCAGCGCACCTAATTGTACTCATGAGGAATCTGTACATGGACCAGGAGGCAGCCATTTGAGCAGTACAAGGAAACACTGCTTGCTTTAAAGTAGAGAAAGGTGTGTGTCAGGGCTTTATCCTTTCACCATATCCCTTCAATTTCTATGTGAGCAAATACTAAAAAAAAGTTGGACTTTATGAAAATCACTCCATCAGGATTGGAGGAAAATTCATTAACAACCTTTGTTTTACAGATAACACAACTCTGCTTGCTGAAATTGAAGAGGATTTTAAACATTTACTGATGATGATCAAAGAACACAGCCTTCAGTATGGATTCAGCCTCAACATCAACAAAAAAAATACTTACAACTGGGTCAGTAAGCAACCTTATGAGAAATGGAGAAAAGATTGAGGTGTTCAAGCTTTTGCTTTACTTGGTTCTACAATCAACACCCATGGAAGCAGCAGTCAAGAAATTCAAAGATGCATTGCTTTGGGAAAAGCTGTGGCAAAAGACCTCTTTAAAGTATTTAAAAGTAAAGATGTCACATTGAAGATGAAGGTGCGCCTGACTCATACAATGGTATTTTTAGTTACATTATATTGTTGTGAATATTGAGTAAGGGAGACAGGAAAAGTATTGATTCTTTTGAATCATGGTGTTGGAGATGAATATTGAATATACCATGGACTGCCAAAAGAACCAATAGATCTGTCCTAGAAGAAGTGCAACCAGGGTGCTGCTCGGAAGCAAGGATGACTAAACTGCATTTTACAATTTTTGGACATGTAGTCAGGAGGGACCATCCCTGGAGAATGATAACATGTTTGGGAGAATGACAGATAAATGAATAAAAGGAAGATCCTCATCTAGATGGATTGATATATTGGCTGCAACAATGGGCTTAAACATAAAAAAGACTGTGTTCCTGGCACAGAATCAGGGAGAGTATCATTCTGTTGAACATAGCATCACTATGAATCAGACCTGACTCGATGGCACCTAACAACAACAACAATGGCTTCTATAATGGGACCCCATGAGCACTGGCCACATCATGTGATATGAGCAGTAGGTGGGGAGCAGGTTTTCCAAGATAGTACAATTAGTGTCTCTATCTGTTCTTGGAGTCCAGGCCCCCACAGCAAACTGTGAGCAAGTGAGGTTCCTAACATTGACCAATCTCAAGGCTAATGTAAGAAATCCCTGAGAACTCTACCTCCTTCTTTTAGGATGTCTTTGGAAATCTATAAAAGTCCCCTTCTCCATTCTATTGAGCCTAAATATGGTTCTGAAACAAGAACTGTTTTGACTGTATCCCACAATTTTCTAGGTTGACTCATAATCCCGTAGATTCATTATTAGTTCATTCATTCATTCATTCATTCACTAACTTAGTATCTTACTCTGTGTCAGGCTTAGGGTTAAAAATTGAAAATGTAAAAATGGCCTAGGTTATTTGGTAATATTATCCTGACCTCAACACTGATGACTTTAATCTGCCCTTCACTGAAAATCATGGCTCCAGATTCAATCATCTTCTCTTCCCCAAGCAGAGTAGCTACAATATCCATATGGAAACTCCATCCAACACTCTTTACTTCCTCTCCATCAATGGCTTTTTCCTTCATAGTTGAATGGACATCTTGTCCATGCCATTGACTGTATGTTAAATCAATCAATTTTTATCTTAAATTCAAGCATTCAATTCTCTAACCATAACTGTTATTATTACAACCACCCATCTGTTCCTAAAGTTCCTATTTTCAAGCTCTTTAAAAACTTCAATCCTCTCTACTCCTTAATGTCTCCTAATACTACTAACTTTTTTCCTTATTGTCTCATGTCCCATTTATCCAACCAGCCATTCTTCCATTGGCCTCATTTTCTTAGCCTGATGAATACCAGCTGCTAATTAAAATCTCACCAACTGGCAAATTGGCTTCATGAACATAGTTTTCAAATTCAACAGACTCTTTGACTGCCTAGTCTCTACTTCCACTAAGACTTTTTCTGCCCTCCACTTTTTGCATATACTTCACTCTTTTCATATACTTTCATGTCCATATTTTTAAATACAGTAGAATTCATCTACTTTTTTTCTTTTTTGTTAGTAATTTTTTAGTTAGTGTACAACTTAATGGGTTTCCTTATGACTTTTTCATACATGCATTTCACTGTACATTGGTCATGGTCACCTCCCCCATGATTCTCTCATGAACTACTCCCCCACTGATTCCCTTCTTCCCTATCAATGACCCTCCTTCTGCTTGCATATCTTGTTTGTGTGTGTGTGCTGTGTATATATATATATGTATATATA
>VMDO01033160.1:0-18237 GCA_007922755.1 Pedetes capensis
CGACCTGAGGCGGGGAACCAAGGTGGCCCAATGTGGGGACACAGAGTGCCCAGCTCCGACCTTGGCACAGCGGCCAGCAGTGACCCTTGCTCATCTCCCCGAAGCTGGGGCTGAGGAGCATGGTGACCTGAGGCAGGGAACCAAGCTGGTCCTGGTCCCACCCGCTGGGGAGCGGCAGGGGAGCCCCTGGCCAGGAGAGCTGAGGGCGGCTTACGTGGCCCTACCTGGTGGGGTGCTGCCATGCTTTTTCTTGGCGCCGGCGGCCAGGGCTCCCCCTTTGGAGGACTGCACATCAGGGATGGGCGTGACAGGCCTCTGGCCCTGGGACATCATGCCTGCATGGCAGAGGAGGAGGGGCGTTGACACAGGGGCACAGAGGGGTGCAGGGCTGGGCTGGCCCTGGCAGGAGAGATGCAGACTGGGAACGGGGGAGAGGAGGCTGTCTCGGGTGGGGCTGGGGGGACCCTGGAGGCCTGGAGAGGCGTGTCTCAGCAGTGCCACCCTCAAGCCCACCCGCCTCAAGCTCCACCCACCACTCTCCTGTGGGGGAGGCCCACCCGCAAGCCCTGCTCCATCGAGCTCCGCCCACCATGCTCCTGTGGGGAGCCCCGCCCTCAACCCCCCAGCTCCGCCCACCGCGCTCCCGTGGGGGAGCCCCACCCTCCACATCGTCCTTGAAGAGCTCCTCGGTGCCAAACTTGAGGATGTCGTCCAGCTCCTGCTTGGTCATGGAGCCGGACTTGGAGCCCAGGCCAGGCCGCACCACCAGGTGCGTCAGCATCATCTTGCGCTTGGCCACCTGCGTGATGCGCTCCTCCACCGAGGCCCGCGTCACGAAGCGGTAAATCATCACCTTCTTGTTCTGCCCGATGCGGTGGGCGCGGCTGAAGGCCTATGGGAGGGCGAGCTCAGCTGACCAGGGCTGACCACGGGCTCTGGCGCAGGGCCCCAGCCAGGACTCCCCTGCGCCCCCCAGCGGGTGGGACCGGGGCCAGCTGGGTTCCTTCCCTCAGGTCGCCATGCTCCCCAGCTTCCGGAGGATGAGGAACGGTCACTGCTGGCAGCTGTGCCGAGGTCGGAGCAGGGCACTCTGTGTCCCCACATTGTACCACAATCGGCAGGGGCACACATGAGAGCCCGCCACCATACGAGGGTCCCGGGACAGCCCCCTGTTCTCTGATGCCTGCCCTGCGGGGCTGCAGCGGAAATGTGCCGGGGCAGGGGAACGAGGCAGGACTGCAGGCATGCAGGTATGTGCACAGGACAGTGACCTGCGTGTGAGGGGCAGTGACCTGTGTGTGAGGGACAGCGACCTGCATGCTGGATGGACGTGAAGCCAGCCAGGGCTCCAGCGGGGGTCACAGGGCCTCAGGCAGCACCTCCCAGAGTGCTGATGGGACCGAGGACCAGGCACTGGAGACATGGCCACTTTCAAAGGCAGCGAGGCCTGGAAACTGCCCTGAAAGACGGGCCTCGGACTCGGTCAGAGCCCTGTGTGATGTGCCTGGTGTAACCATGTGTCTCTGTGTGATATGGGCACGTGCAAGGCCTCTGTGCCCCGACAGTGTGCTAAATGTGTGTCCCCATGGGCGTGGCCAGGGGACATGAGGTGGCTCTATTCCCACAACCCCTAACCCTCCCTGTCCGTCCTTCTCAGCGCCATCTGCCCCTCCTCCAGTTCCTCCTCCCCCCCATCCTCCACCAGGCCCCACACTGTGCTCCTGCACCCTGGTACCCAGGGCTCCCCATCCCACCTCCTTCCACGGCCTTGGTCCTGATGGTCATGGGACAGGCCGAGGCTGACAGCCAGACTGCTGTGTGCCCTGGAAATCCCCCCTACACTCTCTGAGCTTGTTTCCCCCTCTGCCCAATGCGGGAGCTGGACGCATAGGGGAAAGCCTCCACTCACCTCCCAGGGCCCATCTGGGGGCTGAGATCCCACAGCACAAGGGAGGTGAAGGGGGCAGGGCCAGGAAGGGCTGGGGGCCGAGGGGTGCAGACCTGGATGTCATTGTGTGGGTTCCAGTCCGAGTCGTAGATGATGACCGTGTCTGCCGTGGCCAAGTTGATACCCAGGCCCCCCGCGCGGGTGGAGAGCAGGAAGCAGAACTGCTGGGCCCCCGGGGCTGAGAAAGAGAGGCCAGCGGGGCAGGGTTAGGGGGACACACCTGGAGGGCTCAGCTGCAGGGCAGAGGGCCAGATGGCAGGCAGGAACTGCAGTAGCCACAGGTCCCTGGCCGAGGAGCAGGACGGGCTGTGACCTGTGGCACTCAGTGAAGCCGGAGCAGCCCACGTGGGCCCACACACCCCTGAGCACCACTCTGAGCCCTGGCCCCATGGTGGGAGCCACAGTGAAAAGGAAGGCCCCTCCCACAGCCCAGCGACACAGGCAGCATCAGCGAGGTCGCCACCAGGGCCCCCGGAGCTCAGCTCCACGGCAGTGTCAGGCACTGTCAGTGCTGCTTCAAACTGGCGCCCACAGCAAAAGCCCAAGGTGGCAGCCAGATCCCAGCACCAGCTTCGTTCGGTGACAAAGGTGACATTTCCCTGCCCATCTGCCTTTCTCCTTGTCCATCTCTAACTCTGTTTTTCTACAGGGCCCCCTAGCACCTGAACTGACCTCAGAAGATCCCATGGACGAGTCCATTTGGCATTTAAAACTAAGGGGACACTTTGCGACCTAAGGACTGGTCTGTAGAGCAGCTCATGGAATATATTATTTGGCGATCTACCTAAGACCCTGGCCTGCAGAAACAGGGTCTGCATAAGAACCCCTGCACAGGGTGACGTACCATTGAATCTGTCGATCGCCTCTTGCCGGAGGCCCCCCGTGATGCCACCATCGATACGCTCATACTTGTAGCCCTCATACTCCAGGAAGTCTTCCAGGAGGTCTAGCATCTTGGTCATCTGCAAGGGAGGATGAGTGAGGGGCTGTCAGCAGCCGCACAGGGCCGGGGACAGGGACCCTGCCAAAGTAGAGGAGGAAAGAAGAGCCTGCTGAGCAGAGAGTCAAGTCAGACCCAGGCAGGTCTGAGGCAGGAGTCTGGAGAAGACACAGCCTCCCACCCCACCCCTACAGCCAATCAATCTGCTATAGCAGCCCCCATACATGAGCCTCCCAGGATGGAGTCCCCAGCCCCTCAGCCTGAGTTCTAGGTTCCACAGGCCCAATGCTCCCTTCCTCTTAACACTGTTCCCAACCACATAACTCTTCCTGGAATATCACCTGCTCTCTGACATCTTCCCAGATGTCACTCCTCCCTAGAGGAGGAAGGCAGCCCCTTCTGAGCTCCCATATCCCTGTGTATACCCCACCTGTCTTGAGATAGTTTAGCTGGATATAAAATGGTCAACAGACACCTTCCCTCAGCACATGAAGATTTCACATGCCACCTGTGGTCATGGTAAGTCTGAGGACAGTCTGTCTGTCTCTCCTCTGTAGGTTCTAGGTCTGAAGTGCTACAGTTTCCCTGCCAGGTAGGTACCTAGGGGTTGGTCTCTTGGTACTGACCTTGCTTGGTGCTCCACAATGCCTTTCAGATCTAAGATTTCATGTCTTTCCCCAAGTCTACAAACTCATCAAATCCTGCTTTTCACAATTTCCTGTTTTCTCTTCTGCAACTCCTATCGGAGGACTGCTATAGCCTCCTGAGAGGCCCTCCACACTCTCTCTCATCTTTGTCTTTGCCTCTATGCTGCATCCTGAGAAATTCTTCCACACCGGCGTCTCCTTCATTAGTGTTCTCTGCAATGGTTTTGAGGGTTTATCCGGTGGAGTGAAACATTTTATTGCAAGAACTAAATTCCTCCGCAGATTTGGTAGTTCTTATTTCATTACTTCCTGCTTTTGCCTAATTAATTTGTTCTTTATCAGTGTTACTCCGTTCTCTTTGAAAACCTAAAACATGTTGTTTCTTTAGGCTATTCTATTACTCTTTTCATCTGGGTTCTAATTACTGTTTCAGGATGTCTTAGCATACAGCTGCTTTCTTTTTTTTTCTTTTTCCAGTCCCAGGGGGTTGAACCCAGGGACTCATGCATATTTTGCAAGCACTCTGCCACTGAGCTGCACCCCTAGCCCCTTTATTTTTTATTTTGAGATGGGGTCTTGTTCAGTTATGCAGGCTGCCTCTGGCATCAAACTTGCAATCCTCCTGCCTCAGCCTCTGGAGTGCTGGGATTATAGACATGCACCACAGTGCAGGCTTATAGCATAGAGTTTGATCCTGAGTTTGGGAACCTGGGTTTGTCTGCTCCTTTTGGACAGGAGGGCTCTGTCTCTGTCATATTCGCTCTGTGCACATTTCTAGCACTGTACAGTTCTCTCTACCTGGCCCCCTGAGACCTCCACACAGACGCTCGTGTTGGCAGTGTTGTCGGAGCGCATGCGGACCTGTCTCCCAGCCACTGCCTGGTGCAGCTGCATCACGGCTTGGTTGGCTTCCCCAGGACTCTGCCGCCCACAGCCCATCAGGGATGGCCGCCATCAGGGATGCTGCCCCAGCAATCCTCTGCACCTGACTTTGGTGCACGGAGGAACCAAATCCCAGACTCTGGCTTTGAGCAATGAGCCTGGCTCAGTCCAGCCCCCAGGAGGCACTTTTAGCTCTAGGACCCTGCAGGCCCATCCTGCGGCCTCCAACACCGAGCTGACCACAGAGTCAGGCGCCTGTCTTATGAGCTGTCTCCCCCTCCAGACTGAGCAGTTTGAGGGAAGAGACTAGATTGTTCTCTGCGCTCAGGAACCTAGCACACAGGCTGACATACGACACATGCAGCCTAAGGCGTGGAAAAGGAAACGAGCAAACTTCTGAGATAGTCAGCCCTGCCTCCATCCACACAGCTGATGCTACCGGCGTAACTTCAGGGCCAAGCTTCAGGGCCCCTCCAGGAGCTGCCTCAACAGCGGGGTCCACCCAGCCCCAGCCCAGGGCCCCACCTTTATGAGAGGCAGCACCGGGAGGAGGGGCTCTCACACCGCGTGGGTGTGCAGGCCGGAAGGCCCCAGCACCCCTGGAGAAGGCGCAGGGAGGGAGACGCTGGTGTCCACAACAGACGGTCCCTGAGCCCTTTGAACTTGGCCTCTGACAGCCACTTGGCTGTGTCATGCAGGACACAGGGAATGACCCTCAGCGCTCTGCCCACATGGGCCTGGCATCACACCCTGCAGAGCACGGCAAGCAGGGCCCTCGGCTGCCAGGCAGGCTGCTCCGGCTGCCGGCGGCCCCAGGCGCACCTGGGAGAAGATGAGCACGCGGTGCCCCTCATCCCGCAGCTTCTTCAGCATCTTCTGCAGCAGCATGAGCTTCCCCGAGGACTTCACCAGGGAGCTGCCGTCGTACGAGCCGTTGGGCAGGACGGGCGCCTCCTGTGGACACAGCACGGCGTCTCACCGGGCCTGGCGCCAAAGACCGGCGAGGGCCCAGCCCCAGGCCAACAGCCCGTTCGCCCCACAAAAAGCTTGAGCCCAGCCCCGGGCAGGCTCAAGAACATGGGATGGCCGGACATGGTGGCGCACACCTGTAATCCCAGTTGGTGGCGCACGCCTGTAATCCCAGTGGCTTGGGAGGCAGAGGCGGGAGGATCGCAAGTTTGAGACCAGAGGCAGTCTGCATAACTTAGCAAGACCCTGTCTCAAAAACTTAAAAAAAAATGGGCTGAGGGTGCAGCTCAGTGGTCCAGCACTTGCAAAGCATCAGGTGTGAGGCCCTGGGTTCAACCCCCAGTACCAAAAAAAAAAAAAAAAAAAAAAGGATAAAAAAAAGAACATGGACGAGTCCAGGGTCATGCCATCCTTAGCTCTAGGGGCTTGTCCCCACAGGGCACAGGCCCACCAACCATGCCCTCGGCCTCGGTCCCTGACGGGCATCTGAGGCCCTCAATGTCAGTGACCTGAGTGCTCCCCACAGAACTCAGCCGGCTTCCTCGGTCCCCAGGGTGCCTCCCACAGGCTGGCACTCTGACCCCAGCCAGGGAGAAGGGCAATGGGAAGTAAGTCCCAGAGAATTCCTCAGCCACACCAGAGCCACGAGAAGGACCAGGGTGGTGAGCCGGGTGCGGTGGCACATGCCTGTGATCCCAGAGGCTCAGGAGGTGTAGGCAGGAGGATCGCAAGTTCAAGACCAGAGGCAGTCTACGTAACTTAGCGAGACCCTGTCTCAAAAAGTAAAAAAAAAAAAAATGGGCTGGGGGCGCAGCTCAGTGGTCCAGCACTTGCAGAGCATGCAAGCATGAGGCCCTGGGTTCAACCCCCAGTACCGTAAAAAAAAAAAAAAAAAAGAAGGACCAGGGTGGCCGGAGGTTGGGTGACCCCAGCACCACCCCGCCCAGCTCTGCAGCATTGGAGGAGTAGGGGTCACTGCAGAGGGTGTGACCTAGAGGCCAAACAGTAGTGATTGGGGTGGGTAACGGCCGATGTCCAGTGAGGAGCCCAGGCCTCAAGCTTCCTTCAAGGACGCTTCGTGTGGACTCTCTCCTCTGAGTCTTCCCACAGCCGTTCCAGAAAGGTGACAATGCTGTCCCCATTTTACAGAGCACAACATTGAGGCTCAGAGGGGAGCATTAACTTCACTGAGCCCACAGTGCTAGGTCGGGCTGCCTGATTCAAGGGCTGGACCCACACCTGGACCTCAGACTCCCCCTCAGAGCTGGTGACAAACTTCCCTAGGGCTTGGGTGCAGCCAGCCCAGCCCTTGAGCCCTGCCCTGGAATCACAGCACTGAAGCTGGAGGGGTCTGCAGGGTGACTCAATGCCCCTCTTCCTTTATAGACCACAGGGAGGGGCAGGGGAAGGGGAGGACCTGGCCGAGCAGTGGACAGAGGCAGCTTTCAGAAACCTCTCCACATGTGGTTGGGACCCATATCACCTTGTTCTCAGGAAGGACTGTGGGGCTGAGAGTCTAAGTGCCCAGCCCTGGGCAGCTTCCACAGATGCCATGGGGAGCCCACCACAATGGCTACTAGGAACCAACCACTGTGGCCACGAGCACCTTCCAGAGGCCACGAGGAACTCATCATAGCTGCCATAAGCATCAACCATGGCGGCCACAGGAACCCCCCAGTAGCCCTGAAGAATGTGCCACAGTGGCTGTGACAAGCACAGCCCAGCAGCACAGGGAACCTACCATGGCAGCCACAGGGAACCTACCACGGCAGCCACAGGGAACCTACCACGGCAGCCACAGGGAACCTCCCACGGCAGCCACAGGGAACCTACCACGGCAGCCACAGGGAAGAGGTAGGGGTGGTTGCAGCACTTCTTCAGGTCCATCATGATGTTGAGCAGCGACACCTGGTTCCCGCCCCCCTTGGAGTTCAGCGCCTCGAAGTTCCGCGTGAGGATGAACTTGTAGTACTTCCTGTGGCAGAGCACAGGGTGAGGCAGGCTGGATGCGCCGGGCCTGACCAACCTCCGAGGGGAGGCTGGGGCTGTGGCCAGGCACCACCGACCCTGGGCCAAGGAGCCCCAAGAGGTGACACTGCAGGGCAGGAGTCTCCCAGGACGCGACTGGGAAACGCCGTGGGAACCCAGGCAGCCCCAGGCTCTGGTCTCTGTGACCCATCAAGAGGCTCCAGGAGGAAAAGGCATGCAAAATGTGGGCTCCCCACCCACCCCAGGAAGTGCCTTCCGTGGGCTGGCTGCGGAGACAAGCCCAGAAGAGGCGACAGGCTACCCGGGGGGGCAGCCAAGCCACGCCACTCACTTCTGCATCTGGCTCAGCTCCACGCGGACAATCAGCTCTGTCTTGGCTGGCATGTTCTTAAAGACGTCGGCCTTGAGCCGCCGCAGCATGTGCGGCCCCAGCAGGTCATGCAGCTTCTTGATCTGGTCTTCCTTGGAGATGTCAGCAAATTCCTCCAGGAAGCCCTCCAGGTTGCTGCAACAATGAGCTAGAATAAGAGCCAGGAGCAGGGGACCCAAGCAAGCTTCAGCCCTCGACAGAGGGAATCAGATCTTCAGCTGGGAGGGTGGGGCCAAGGCCCCAACCAGCACAGGCCAGCAGCTGGTGGGCCAGCGGGCACTGCCATTGCCCTAAGTATCTCCTCAGTCTCCATCAAAGCCTGCGTCACCCCCCCTACCCAAGCCCTCTCTCTGCCACACAGGACTCCTTCCACCTTCAACGTCGCCCTGGACATGAGCTTTTGGGACTATGACCCAGATTTGTTGTTGTTAGATGCCGTCAAGTCGGTATCCGACTCATAGTGACCCTCATAGGGTTTTCAATGGCTGACTGTTTCGGGATTGCCTTGGGAGTGGATTGCCAGGCCCTTCTCCCATTTTTGCAGTACTGGGAATTGAACTCAGGACCTCAGAGACTGCAGCGCAGCACTCTACCAACTGAGCTAAATCCCAGCCGTGACCCAGATTACAGATGGGGAAACCAGGCTGACACCACCCAACGTTACACAGTCCAGCCACGCCACAACCTGCCCTCGAACAAACATCCCCAGTGGGCACTCTGCCCCCCATGTGGAGCAGGAAAAGGGGGTAGGTGAGGATGAGGAGGCAGAAGAAGTGGGGCTCCATCGTCAGCCCCATCTCTACCCCCACCCCAGCCCAGGCCTCTGCCTCCCACCTCTGCTGCTCACGTGGGCCACGTGGGTCGCTGCAGGGCAAGAAACCGGCAGGAGTGGGGAGAGGTAGGGCAGGAGCCCAGGAGCCCCGAGGCATTCTGGGGCAGAGCTGGGGAAACCCCGTGAGCAGCCGCGGCTGAGATTTCCCAAGCACCCCTCCTGCAAGAGGTCATCCATGAGGAGCGCGGCTCTAATCCCTATCCCAGGGTTGAGGAAACCGAGGCTGGCAAGCTGCTCCCAGAGCCGGGGTGCGCAGCCGCAACATCCCCAGGCCCCACCCACCGCCCCACCCGCCAGGCCCAGGGCACGCACTTGAACCTCTCTGGAGTCAGGAAGTTGAGGAGGTGGAAGAGTTCCTCCAGGTTATTCTGAAGGGGGGTCCCCGTCAGCAGCAGCTTGTAATCGATCTTGTAGCTGTTCAAAACCCTGAAGAACTTCGGGGAGGAGAAAGAGGCCCGTCAGGGAGCTCGGGGAGGCGGGGGCGGGGGGCAGAGCCCCACAGCCCGGCACCACCCACCTTGGACTGGTTGTTCTTGAGCCGGTGGGCCTCGTCCACCACCAGGCAGGCCCACTCGATGGAGCCCAGGATGGCCTGGTCGATGGTGATGAGCTCGTAGGAGGTGAGCAGCACGTGGAACTTGATCTGCACTTCTTTCTGGAAGGAAAGAGGGGTGTCGGGGGGGAGGAAGCTAGGGGGCAGAGTGGACCAACCTCTCAGGAGACAGTCAATCAAGAGGTGTGGATAGCTGGGCGAGGTGGCGCATGCCTGTAATCCCAGCAGCTCGGGAGGTGGAGGCAGGAGGATCGCAAGTTCGAGACCAGAGGCAGTCTACGTAATTTAGCGAGACCCTGTCTCAAAAAGTAAAAAAAACAGGCTGGGCGTGCAGCTCAGTGGTCCAGCACTTGCAGAGCATACAAGTGCGAGGCCCTGGGTTCAACCCCCAGTAGACAAAAAAAGAAAAAAAGAGGTGCGGACAAAGACTCTGGGGAGCCCTAGAACCCGGCCAGCCCGGGACAGGAGAAGACACTGGCCACTGGGCAGAGGAGGGCAGGTAAAGCCCAAAGCACTGCACCCCAGAGTGGTGTTGCAAACAAGGAAAAATAAATATACTCAGCCCTCCGTATCTGCGGGTTCCATATCTGCAGAGTCAACCAACCTCAGATGGGAAATATACGGAAAAGACATTGCACCCGCACTGAATATACACAGACTTCTTCCCTGTCATTTTCCCTAAACAATACAGTATAATAGTTACTTATATAAATACTTGGGGCTAGGATTTAGCTCAGTTGGTAGAAAGCCGCCCTGCAGTCTCTGAGGTCCCGGGTTCGATTCCCAGCACCACAAAAATGGGAGACGGACGTGGCAACCCACTCCCAAGGCAATCCCAAAACAATCAGCCATTGAAAACCCTATGAGGGTTGCTATGAGTTGGACACAACTCAACGGCACCTAACAACAACAACATAAAAATACTTATTATTGTTGTTGTTGTTGTTGTTAGTGCTATCGAGTCAGTATCCAACCCATAGTGACCCTCATAGGGTTTTCAATGGCTGTTTTGGGATTGCCTTGGGAGTGGGTTGCCATGTCCTTCTCCCATTTTTGCGGTGCCGGGAATCGAACTCAGGACCTCAGAGACTGCAGAGCGGCGCTCCACCAGCTGAGCTAAATCCCAGCCCCAAATACTTATTATAAGATTTATTATATTTTAGTAATGGTACTATGTTGCTGTTAGGTATCATCAAGTCGTGTCCAACTCATAGCGACTGTCATAGGGTTTTCAATGGCTGATTGTTTCGGGATTGCCTTGGGAGTGGGTTGCCACATCCTTCTCCCAGTTTTACAGTTCTGGGAATCAACCTGGGACCTCAGAGACTGCAGAGTGGTGCTCTAACAACTGAGCTAAATCCCAGCCTCGCCTAACAGTACTATAGACGTGATTTAAAGAACATGGGAGGATATGCAAGTTATATGCAAATCCTGTACCACTATACGGAGGACTTGAACGTCTGAAGATCTGGGTATCTAAGGGGGTCTGAAAACCAATCCCCGAGGATGCTGGGATGACTGTACCACAATGACTACTCCCACTAACGGTACCAGCCAGGCCTGGTGGTGTATACCTGTAATCTCAGCACACGGGAGGGTTGGGAATTAAGGCCAGTGTGGACTATATAGTAATTTCCAGGCCGGCCTGGAGGACGTAGTGAGACTCTTTCTCAAAAACTAAAGTTAGCCGGTCGCAGTGGCGCACGCCTGTAATCCCAGCAGCTCGGGAGGCGGAGGCAGGAGGATGGCAAGTTCAAGACTAGAGGCAGTCTGCATAACTTAGCAAGACCCTGTCTCAAAAAGTAAAAAAATGGGCTGCGGGTGCAGCTCAGTGGTCCAGTACTTGCAGAGCACACAAGCACGAGGCCCTGGGTTCAACCCCCAGTACCACAAAAAAACAAAAAACAAAAACAAAAAAAAACACTAAAATTAAAAAAATGGCACCAGCTGCTGCCTACAGGACAGGCAAGGTGGGTCGAGCCCTGTGCTTAGAACTTCACTGATACCCCCACCTCCTTTCGGGAACCACAGGAGCCCATTTAAGGCACCAGAGGCCTCAGGCTGGAGCGCTCTCCCAGGTCCCCATGGCTAACAAATGGCAGAGCCAGGATTCAAACAGAAAAAGGGACTCCACGTTCAGGTTTGAATGCACTGCGCTTGCTGACTTGAAATTCGAACACATTTTCGCGCTGAATTCATGTTTTGAAGCCAAAGTCCCACCTGATGGTGGAGCACGGGCTGGGGGCCTGGTGATGCCACTCATCTGAGGTAGCACATTCCTGGGCAAGTGCTCAGCCCCCCGCTCCCCTGCCCTTGGCACTGTCCTGTGGCTGCCGTCACCCTCTGCCCAGGCCTGGGTGCTGGTGAAGAGCACTCTATGCACCCAGTTGCCAGGCAGGGCCCTAGGCGCCCTGCAGGTCTGCATATGCCCAGCAGCACTCTGGGTGAGAGAACGTGGCATCAACTAGCCAAAGCACATGATAGCAGGTCAACAAAGAGAGCGCTTGTTGTTGTTGTTAGGTGCCATCAAGTCAGTATCAGACTCATAGTGACCCTCATAGGGTTTTCAATGGCTGACTATTTCGGGATTGCCTTGGGAGTGGATTGCCAGGTCCTTCTCCCATTTTTGCGGTGCTGGGAATTGAACTTGGGACCTCAGAGACTGCAGAGCGGCACTCTACCAACTGAGCTAAATCCCAGCCCAAAGAGAGCACAGAGAAAGGAAAAGAGGTTCTGCACATTGGAACCAAAGGCCCTGCAAATCATTCAGCACTGAGCCCCACAAATGAGGGCCTGAAATAAACCGTCCTGGCCAAACCACAGCTGCCTCTCCCAGTGACCCAAGTCCCCACGTGAAGGAATCAGAGGAGCAGAGGGAGGCCTGAGGCACAGGCTCTGCCTGTCGGTGGACCATTTCTATGCCCAGCCCCAGGCTTTGGAGCTGGGCCTTTAATCAAGATAATTCCGCCAGGTGAAGTGGCACATGCCTGTAATCCCTTGAGAGGTGGAGGCAGGAGGATCACAAGTTCGAGACCAGAGGCAGTCTGTGTAACTTAGTGAGACCCTGTCTCAAAAAGTAAAAAAATGGGCTGAGGGTGCAGCTCAGTGGTCCAGCACTTGCAAAGCATGCAGGCGTGAGGCCCTGGGTTCAACCCCTAGTACCACAAAAAAAGAAAAAGATAACTCACAGCCCCAAGCCTCCATCTCCTCAACCATCCACGCGAAAACTGCTAGGAGAATTAAAAGAACCGAGTCTGTTCCTTTCAAAGTCAAAACCAGAATGACCCCACGGTCCAGTGACCTCACTTTAAGGGGCACACTCAAAAGACATGAAAGTAGAGATAGAAATATATCACATGCCCAAGTACACATCAGCACCATTTGTTGTTGTTGTTAGGGGCTGTCAAGTCGTGTCTGACTCATAGCAACCCTTATAGGGTTTTCAGTGGCTGATTGTTTCAGGATTGCCTTGGGAGTGGGTTGCCACGTCCTTCTCACGTTTTTGTGGTGCTGGGAATCGAACTCGGGACCTCTGAGACTGCAGAGTGGCACTCTACCAAGTGAGCTAAATCCCAGCCCTCAGCACCATTTACAACAGCCAAAAGGTACACGCGCCCCGGGCCGACCACGCCCCTCCCAGGGGATGAGGCCGCTCACCTTCATGCGGAACACCTTCTTCCCACTCCGGATGGCGTTGTCCTCGAAGGAAAACTCGTTCTCACGGATCACAGAACGGCTCTCCTTGTCCCCCGTGTAGGTGACCACGTAGAAGTCAGGCGCCCACATCTCAAACTCGCGCTCCCAGTTGATGATGGTGGACAGGGGCGCGCTGACCAGGTAGGGCCCCTTGGAGTGGCCCTGCAGAGAGAAGCTGAGGCGGTGAGGCTGGCCGCCAGGGGGGGGGGGGGGGAGCTACCCCGGCCTGGCCGCCCGCCCACCCGCCCTCCTGCCCACCCACCTCCTTGTACAGGGAGTAGAGGAACACGATGGTCTGCACCGTCTTGCCCAGACCCATCTCGTCGGCCAGGATGGTGTCGGTGCCCTGCGCCCAGGAGAAACGCAGCCAGTTGAGGCCCTCCAGCTGGTATGGGTGCAGGGTGCCACCTGTGGAGTCGATGTACCACGGCTGCTTGTCAAACTTGACGGTAGGCTGTGGGGAGAGCAGAGGCTCAGACATACCCTGAGCCACCAGAGTCCACGTGTGGGTCTGCACACGCAATTCCTTCCACCTAGAATATCCTTCCCGCTCCCTCCTGCCTTCCCGACACCTCTTCCTCCAGGAAGCCTCCCAGCGTGCTCAGATGCACCCACCACATCCACCCTGGACGGCCCTCTACTTCTGCTATCAGAGACCCTTCCCCGTGCCTGGGCCCCCTGCCTCGAACCCAGGATGTCTCCATCACACTGGCCCTGTCCCCGGCTTCCTCCTTGGCTTAGAGGGCCTGTTCCCCAGGACTCTTCCGCTGGCTCTCATGGCTGGGTGCTCCCCGTCACACCCAGGCCAATGGAACAGTGGGAAGGGCCCTCCGTGGCCAAGGCTGGGGTGGGGGCCCTGGCAACCCCACCCGCTGCGCCCCCCCCAACGCGCCCCCTCTCACATCCACAATGGGAGTGTCCGGTGGCTTCTCCTGTTTGTCGTCTTTCAGCTTCTTGCCCTTCTTGACCAGGCGCTTGGGCAGCCTGGCATCGTCGCCCAGCATGAGCTCCCTGGGGAAGAGCTCGAGGTGAGCAGAGCTCGGGCGGGGGGGGGGGGGGGGGGGCCGAGGCCCATGCCCCCCGGCCGGCCCCACCTGTGGCCCCAGTAGGCCTGCTTCAGGCAGTCGTAGTCGGGGATGTCGATGTTGTCCAGCTCCCAGGTGCACTGGTCGTAGGGCAGGTCCTTCCACTTGATCAGGTAGTGCACTTCCCCCTTCTTGTCGAAGCTGAGACAGAGCGGAGACCGCGGGTACTACGCGGGCCACGGAGGGCAGCGCCACAGCGCGGGTCCTCCAGGGGCACCTTGCTAGGTGCAGAACCACTCGGGTCCCAGCTCCCATGCAATCCTGGGGACCAGCCAGAAGAAGGGCGCCCAGCCAAGGGCTCCAGGGGGGCGCAGCGGCTTGCCCAAAGCCACACGGCTTGCGAGTGGGGACGACGGTTGAGGGCAAGGACGCTGAGAGGCCAACTGAACAGAAAAGCCACGAGCCGGCAGCCGGCGCCCTGTCTGGGATGGGCCCCACCCCACCCTGGGTCTGGAACAGGACTTGGGAATTTCTCTCCTCTGCCCATGGACTTTGTTTTCTACCCTAAAAAGTACAAACGGCCGGGCACGGTGGCGCAAGCCTGTAATCCCAGAGGCTCAGGAGGTGGAGGCGGGAGGATTGCAAGTTCGAGACCAGAGGCAGTCTGCATAATTTAGCGAGATCCTGTCTCAAAAACTAAAAAAATGGGCTGAAGGTGCAGCTCAGTGGTCCAGCACTTGCAGAGCATGCAGGCACAAGGCCCTGAGTTCAAACCCCAGTATCACCAAAAAAAAAAAAAAAAAGAAAGAAAGATGCTAGCAATACCCACACCAGGTGAGGGTCCTACTCTGCAAAGTAGGCAGAGATGCAATGCCCACAGGTGGGATGGCCTCTTTCAAACGTCCCCAGAGACACGGGGACCTGACACTCAGACCCAGCAGGCCCAGCTTGATTCTGCACTGGGAGGATTCTCAGGGCCCCCCACCCACTCTGAGTGGACCTACATCCAGGCCAGAGTGTGTAGCAGGGCCGGGGAGCTGTGGCACCACTAAATGGCAGTAGTGAGGCCATCAGATGGGGGGGCAGTGGCTGCAGCTGGCCTGGGGACCTTAAGAGCAAGAGCAATCCCCAGTCACCATGGACACCAGGGGCTCTTCTCCTATAAATAATTAGTTGTTATGCAGACTCTGGGGAAAAAATCTGGGGGGGTCACCTGCACCACTTTGGAGGCACAGAAAAAAAAATGCCCTTTGTGTTCTCAGCACGCAATTTGTTGTTGTTAGGTGCCGTCAAGTCGGTATCCGACTCATAGTGACCCTTATAGGGTTTTCAATGGCTGAGTGCTTCAGGATTGCCTTGGGAGTGGATTGCCAGGCCCTTCTCCCATTTTTGCATGCTGGGAATTGAACTCGGGACCTCAGAGACTGCAGCGCAGCACTCTACCCACCGTAACAGTAAAAAGGTGGGGATCGATTCAAGGCAGGGCTCAGGCTCCCACAGGAAGCCCCTCCCTAAGGGTCATCCTGTAGGTAAGGTCTGGGGATAGGCAGGGGCATTTCACAGTCAATGGGGGTGCTTGAAAGCTCTACAGCCCCTCCTCACTGAGGGAGCCCAGCAGAGAGGACAGTGAGGGGGGATCCCCAGGAGTCACGTGAGACTGTTCTGACTTGGGAGCCTGTGTCATAGCCTGCTGTCATGGGAGATTCAGGGTGAGCCTCTGTGGCTAAGCCTTGAACTCAGGGACCTTCCTCTGTCCACAGTGTCCCCCACTGAAGGGCAAAGACCAGTGGATCCTGCATCGGAGGTGGACAGAGCCCCTGGCCCCCTTCATGGTAGGGCTGCCTGGACCGGACGTAGAGCCGGGCATACGTCCACCCAAGCCCCTGGAGGGCAGCCTGGCCAATGCTTTCAGCCTCCCAACAGCCTGCGTTACATGAAAAAACAGGCCGTGAAGCCTGGAAGCTGGGACGCCAAGGCAGGCACATGAACCTGCACTTTGTTCTTCACCTCCGCTCTACCCAGCAGCTGCCTGGTGGGACACCGCAGCCAAAGGCACTCAGAGCAGGGAAAGCAGCGCCACGAAGTCGAGGCTCCAGCGGGGAGTTCAGAGCTCTGGGCTACCACCCCGAGGCAGGCACCAAGGGCCCCCCAGGGCCCACCTGGGGCCACTGCCCATTCTCAAGCACCTGAGCTCAAGTATCAGCAGGGGCTCCCCCACACGGAAGCCCCCTCCTCTAGGAACCCTCGGGCCTCCTATCCCGGCCTCCTGCAGTCTCTGATCATTACTCCCCCAGGGAATGTCCAGACTGTCCAACTAAGAGGTGCTGCAGGAGCCCTGGGGGCTGCATTGTGGCTTAGAAAGTAGGTCCTGCCACCAAAACACGCTGGCTTCAAGTCCCAGCCCCACTCCTCAACCATGTGACCTGGGACAGGTGACTTAGCTGTTCTTGAATTTGCCCTTTCAGGTAGTTACTGTTGTTGTTAGTTGCTATAAAGCCATGTCTGACTCATAGTGACCCTCATGGGGTTTTCAATGGTTGACTGTTTTGGGATTGTCTCAGGAGTGGATTGCCACGTCCTTCTCCCATTTTTGTGGTACTGGGATTTGAACCCAGGACTTCAGACACTGCAGAGTGGCGCTCTACCAACTGAGCTAAATCCCAACCCTTGGGGTAGTTAGCGCTGGCTAATACGGGCCACAGTTATGAATGTGGGGAAAATGCGCACATCCTCACATCTCGGACCCACATTCAACCCCAAACCCCTCCTGCCGGCCTCGAGCACTAACACAGCAGGAGCCTGTGAGTGTGAGGGTCCCACCCCACGGAGGGCCCTGCTCTGTGCAAGGTCACAGGCCATTCGCCAAGTCCCCCCTTTTCCCATGTGACTCTGGACTGTCCTCCCCGAGCTCGAACACGGGTGGCCAGTGCGCCCCGAGTGGACAACAATCTCGCTGCGCCCACAGGTGGCTCTGAACAGCTCCCCAGAGGCAGGCCTGGCAGCCCACTCTATGCCCACACACGGACCGCGGGGCCCCACCTGTGGTTCAGGATGCGGTGGATCATCATCCACTCGGGCTTGATGCCGTAGCGGTAGAAGCGCTCCTCCATCTTGGCGTAGAGGGGGTCCTTGCTCTTCCTCTTCTCGCTCTTGCCGTCTTCGTCGCCGGAGCCGTAGTCGAAGGGCGGCGGCTCATCCATGTCATTCTTCCTCTGGTAGTTGCGGTACATCACCGTGTGGTACAGCTCCAGCTGCTCACGGAGGGCGGAGAAGTCACAGGCAGGACGGGCTGTGCCCCCGCCCCAACTCTCCAGCCCTGTCCCAGGCAGGACAGGCCCCCAAACCCCAGTCCCACCTGCCCCGCCATGGCTGCACCCAGGACAGGCTCACACCAGCCCTGAGCTCAGCACAGCCACACAGCCCAGGGGCCTCACCTGCAGCTCCTTCACCCAGGAGCAGTGCCAGTAGGAGAGCCCAGCCCACTTGACAAAGAACTCTCTCTCCGGGATGCCCTCCAGGGGCTTGGGCGGGGGTATGCCCGGCTCTATGTCTGGTCCAGGCAGCCCTACCATGAAGGGGGCCGGGGGCTCTGTCCACCTCCAATGCAGGATCCGCTGGACTTTGCCCTTCAGTGGGGGACACTGTGGACAGAGGAAGGTCCCCGAGTTCAAGGCTTAGCCACAGAGGCTCACCCTGAATCTCCCGTGACAGCAGGCTACGACACAGGCTCCCAGGTCAGAACGGTCCCACGTGTCGCCAGGGGATCCCCCCTCGCTGTCCTCAGGAGCTCACACATGCCGTGCATGCAGGGAAGTGCGGCGGGGGCCCTTGGGTCTATATGGGCTCTTGGTACTTGACAAGGAGCCTCATCAGCACCTGGAAAACCTGATCCAGAGTGGCTGAGGCTGCCTTGTACACAGAATGGGTGGAGAAAACGGGATCCACTCAGCAAGGTCACAACAAATTATGGATAACACTTCGGAAAATGGGAATACCAGAACACCTAATTGTGCTCATGAGAAATCTGTACATGAACCAGGAGGCAGTTGTTCAAATAGAACAAGGAAACACTAAGTGGTTTAAAGTTGAGAAAGGTGTGCGTCGGGGCTGTATACTTTCATCCTATCTCTTCAATTTATACGCTGAGCAAATAATCCGAGAACCTGGACTTTATGAGGAAGAACTCAGCATCAAGATTGGAGGAAGACTCATTAACAACCTGCGTTATGCAGATGACACCACTTTGCTTGCTGAAAATGAAGAGGATTTAAAACATTTACTGATGAAGATCAAAGATCATAGCCTTCAATATGGGTTACGACTAAACATCAACAAAACAAAAATCCTTACGACTGGGTCAGCACGCAATTTCACATTAAATGGAGA
>VMDO01033161.1:0-18238 GCA_007922755.1 Pedetes capensis
AAGGAACTAAACAGAAGATTTCAGAAGGCAGCTCGAGAAGACAAAAGCAAATATTATAATGACATGTGCAAGGAGCTGGAGGCAGAAAACCAAAAGGGAAGAACACGCTCTGTGTTTCTCAAGCTTAAGGAAGTGAAGAAAAAATTCAAGCCTCGAGTGGCAGTAGTGAAAGATTCTACAGGGAAAATATTAAATGATGAAGGAAACTTCAAAAGAAGATGGGAAGAATACACAGAGTCATTATACAAGAAAGAATTGGTAGATGACCAACAATTCCAAAGGTTGCATATGAAGAGGAACCAATGGTGTTGAAGGACGAAGTGGAAGCTGCTTTGAAAGAACTGGTGAAACACAAGGCTCCAGGAACTGATGGGATACCAATAGAAATGTTGCAACAAACAGATGCAGCACGGGAGGTGTTAACATGTTTGTGCTGACAGGTTTGGAAAACAGGTACTTGGCCAACTGACTGGAAGAGATCCATATTTGTGCCTATTCCCAAAAAAGGGGATCCGACTGAATGTGCAAACTATCAGACAATATCATTAATATCACACACCAGCAAAATTATACTAAAGATCATTCAGAAGCGACTGCAGCAGTACATAGATAGGGAATTACTGGAAAATCAAGCGGGATTCAGAAGAGGGCGGGGAACTAGGGACATCATTGCTGATGTCAGGTGGATATTAGCTGAAAGCAGAGAATATCAAAAAGATGTCTATCTATGTTTTATTGACTGTGCAAAGGCATTTGATTGTGTGGATCATAACAAATTATGGCCAACACTTCAGAAAATGGGAATGCCAGAACACCTAATTGTGCTCATGAGAAATCTGTACACGAACCAGGAGGCAGTTGTCTGAATAGAACAAGGAAACACTAAGTGGTTTAAAGTTGAGAAAGGTGTGCGTCAGGGCTGTATACTTTCACCCTCTCTCTTCAATTTATACACTGAGCAAATAATCTGAGAAGCTGGACTTTATGAGGAAGAACGTGGCATCAAGATTGGAGGAAGACTCATTAACAACCTGTGTTATGCAGATGACACCACTCTGCTTGCTGAAAGTGAAGAGGATTTAAAACATTTACTGATGAAGATCAAAGATCATAGCCTTCAATATGGGTTATGACTAAACATCAACAAAACAAAAGTCCTTACGACTGGGTCAGCACGCAACTTCACAATAAATGTAGAAAAGATTGAGGTTGTCCAGGATTTTACTTTGCTTGGCTCTATAATCAACACCCACAGAAGCAGCAGTCAAGAAATCAAAAGACGCATTTCTCTAGGAAAAGCTGTGGCAAAAGATCTCTTTAGAGTATTGAAAAGCAAAGATATCACATTGAAGATGAAGGTGGGTCTGACTCATGCCATGGTATTTTCAGTGGCATCATATGGTTGTGAAAACTGGACATTGAACAAGAGAGACAGAAAAAGAATTGATGCTTTTGAATTGTGGTGCTGGAGACATCTATTGAATATACCATGGACTGCCAAAAGAACCAACAAATCTGTCCTAGAAGAAATGCAACCAGAGTGCTCCTTGGAAGCAAGAATGGCCAGACTGCGTCTTACATATTTCGGACATGTAGTCAGGAGAGATCAATCCCTTGAGAAGGACATCGTGTTTGGGAGAGTGGCAGGTCAACACAAAAGAGGAAAACCCTCCACCAGATGGATTGACACAGTGTCTGCAACAATGGGCTTAAACATAAATAAGATCGGTTGCCTGGCACAGAATTGGGATATGTTTCGATCTGCTGTACATAGGGTTGTTATGAGTCAGACTTGACTCGACGGCACCTAACAACAACCACAAAAAAAACATATGCAGGTTTAGTAGGTGTGTTTTATATACTCTTATTCAAGTTATTAATGATTCTGAACTCAAGTCACTAAGGATTCTGAAATCCCTGTTCACCTCCCTCTAGACTAATACAAACAAACTAGTTCTTATTGAGCTGGGGTGGGATTTGGCTCAGGGGTAGAATGCTTCTCTGCAGACTCTGAGATCCCAAGTTTGAGTCCCACCAGCGCAAAAATGTGAGAAGGACATGTCAATCCACACCTGAGGCAATTCCAAAACAGCCACTGAAAACCCTATGAAGATTACTATAAATCAGACACAACTCTATGGCACCTAACAACAAAAAGAAGTTACTAGTAGAAAAGAGAAAATAGATTATTATTATCCAGGCTAAAATTGTTTTTTCTACATGGTTGTCAAGGTAAACATGGTCAACGTTATGGTTTACCTCTACCTAGTCTCAAGCTACTTCCAGTTTGTAATCCTAGTAATCTATCAAACATAACCAAACTTTCCTTTATGGCACAATGACATCATTTTAAAAACCAACATCTTTACTAGGTTGCAATATAGTAACTTCCTAGTGACATATGGAGATCAGTTGGAACAATTTTCACCTTAATTAATAAGCAAACTAATTCAGCCTGGACATATAAAAGGAGGCAGGAAAATCACCACTTCTCATTGTTCAATGCTATTGGGTGAATAATTTGAATCAATTTTCTTTTCTTCCCGTATCATACCCCTTTTCTGTTATGGATTTGGAAACCACATGAACAAGTATGCCAGAATTGTACAGAAAGTGAAGACAAGTGGTCTTTTAACATCTACCACACAAATCCTATGAACTCATTCACACATAGTAACACAAATTTTAGCTTTCAGGTGAATTTGTTGCCTATTTATAAGTTCATCTGCAGCCACACCACTGTGGCATCTGATCGCCTCAGATCTCAGAAGCTAAGCAGGGTCGGGCCTGGTTAGTACTTGGATGGGAGACCGCCCGGGAACACCAGGTGCTCTAGGCTTGGGAGAAGGACCCAGCAACCCACTCGCAAAAAGTAACCAGCTACTGAAAACCCTATAAACAGCAGAGAAGCATTGACAATAGTGTTTCACCTGCTGTACGTAGGGTCACTATGAGTCAGACAGCAACTCAATAGCACCTACAAACAATGAATTTATTGATTCATTTAGTTATTTGTCTGTAGCAGAGATCACTTCATCTAAATTCCATAAAAGTAGGTTGTTGGTATGTTGCTTAGGAAGTGCTTCAGAGAAATGCAGAACTTGTCAGCATTTTCTCATTGAGTCTGAAAAGATTTATTCAGAACTATCATGGAACATTCAACCCCTGTTCACAGCTCTCACCCAGCGATTGTCCCTAAGCTCCTTCAGTGCAGAGAAATCATGCTGGGTTTCAAATTTTAAAAATCAAGGATCCTAATAAACACAATATAATGACTATAGTTAATAACAATGTTTTGTATTCTTGAAAGTTGTCTACACAGATTTTAAGTGTTCTTGTCAACAAAAAAGGTGTGTGAGGCAATGTATATGCTAATTCTTTAGTCATTCTTCAATACATATACATTTCGAAGAAACATTCTACATGATATATACACAATTTCTGTTATTCAAAAACAAACATTTTAAAGGTAGTTCTAAAATATAAGGTTTCAGATCATGTTTGATTTGTTTTTATAGGCAAGAATTGCATCCAAAACTGTCTAACTTCATTAACACACTATATAATACAATACTCAGGTAAAAAAAATTAAAAAATAAAAAACACTAAAATCTGAGAAAAGATCACTCCCCAAGATAAAAGGCAACTCACACACCTGTGGTATGGGGCTTCCACAGACTTCCTGCCTCCTATACAAAAACCACTAAGCTGCACACCCACAAGAAAGCATAGCATTAACCTATCAGTTTAAAATCTAATATATAACTGTTAGCACACCAGGGTGGCGACAAAGAAAACATATACTATTATATATATCATCAATGCTTGTGAAGAACAAAACAGGTTTCTGCCTATTTTGGAAAAATATCCTGAGAAGAAAATATTTCTTCTTATATGTGCACTTGTGCACTTTAGAGTCCTATGGGCTTATTCCTTTATTTATGACTTACATTTGTTCTTGAAATATTGTATAGGGAGGCAGAACATTTTTGCTGCAACATTAGTCTTACATTCTTTCCTTTTGCTCCTATATATTTATTATCTCTTGTAGCTTTTTGCTGAAATTGTCCTTCACACAAAAGTTAATGCAAAAATGCTCTCTTTGAATTAATTCTGAAATGTAGATATCTAAAATAACTCAAAATGTGTTCACACTAGAAACAATCCTTTCACACTTGCTGAGACCTCAGAGACTAACAAGTTATTTTGTTAGCTGTGCTACGGTGTAGAGGGCATCTAGAATGAGTGAACCTTGGGAGTATCAGGGGACACTGGGTATTAGTTTGTGGAGATTTGGGACTAGGAAAGTCACTAGGACCTCCACTGTCATATTGAAAACTGAATATCTCATTCTGTCTCCAAGTTCCACATGCAGTAGGCATGTACCACGTTTGTCTCTGATTCCAGCACTGGCCTGGTTCACTCCTCAGGAACACTAGTACTCAGCTTCCAAACAGAACACCACGTCTCTCTCCCAGTTAAATCTTTCAGTGGCTTCCTATCACCCTTAGCATTATAGCCAAACTCCTTCACGCTGTTTCCCAGTGGTTCACTAGTGGTCCTTTGCTTACCTGCATTTCACCTCCAAATTTTGGCAAGTGCTATGCCCTCCACTGGGAAACTCTACTCTCCTTCCTCACTGCCTCCAACTTTTTAACTCCCATTCATCTTTCATTCCTTAGTTTAGATGTTATTTCCTCCAGGAAGCTTTTCTCAATCTCTCAAGTCTGTATTAGATGATCCTTGTGAATTCCTGTAATTCAGTGCATATTTTCCACAAAATCACCTATCACACCACACAGTGCTTTCACATTTTCACGTGGAATGCATTTTTTTTTCAAATATAAATCTTGTGATAAACTCAAATATAGTATGTGAGACAGAAGAACAGAGATATATACAGAGTTGTTCTACTGAAGGGGTGGAGAACCTGAAACTACACATAGCTCAGCAACCTCAGTACCTGGGCAATGACTTCTAAGGCCCTTCTGGTATCTTGGCACTACCCATAACACATCAGAAAGTCAAGTGCAATAGTTGGAATGGACTACTTTTTTGTCTATTTGTTTTAATAGGCTATAGGTTCCAGGATGGTAGGAGCCATTCACATTGTGCTAGACAACTGAGCATCTAGCACAAGACACAGCAGATACTTAAGAAATAATCATCAAATAAGTAATCATTACAGAAGGGCTCAGTTGTAGTGTTCAGAATAAAGAATTATTTGTGTTATCTTTCATTTTTTGAAGATAGCTGAGATCAAGTAAAGAATAACTTGAAAAGAGGTGAATGAACTAGGTACCTCAGACTGTAGCTCAATTCCATCCTAAGACCATTTTGATCCTCTGAAAAATCAATGTAATATCTAAATAACATGACTTATATGGGTCAGAAAAATTCTACAGCTGCTTCACTTATATGTCCTATTTTAATAAAAGGAAATATTTTATTCAAGTATTCAGGAACTTCCCTTTTACGCTAATCACATCATTTCAACAAAGAGTAAGTTCCAGAAGGAAGATGAGTTGCATTATGATTCAACTCTCAAGGACAATGACAGAAATATGCACATCCTTCTAGAGTCACAGAATGCCAGGGCTCTGAGACCATGTGTGCTGAGGGTCCTGTATGACAGCATGCTAAGGAATCTAACTTGCCAGAAGACAAAGCAACTCTGTGCCCTGTGCCATTGTTTGACTCTATTGTTCTGAAACTATAGGGTTTTACTTTCATTCACTGAAAGGGAAAATTCTATAGACAAAAATCACTGTCAATCAATGACTGTACATGGTCATACTGTAACTCACAACCTCACGGCATCCTCAGCTGCACAGCATCTAAACGTCTGGCTAAATTCTCCTCTTTAAAAATTTTTAAATTAATTTTAAATTAAATATTATTACCCACAGTGGCAAGCCAAAATCATGTTGCATTTAAAAAATGCTGTATAAGATTTTAAGTCTTTAATACTATTAGAGTTGGACAGAAAATATAAATCCCGAAGAATAAACAATTTAGCTTTTGGGCACTTAGAAAGTAATTTGTATACACTGTCTTCTGTTTTGCTGACTTCCATTTTATTTCTGATCTTTGCACTGAAGTCAATGTTCTGTCATCAAAGATGACAACAGAAAATCACTTATTTAAGAAACAAGTTTGAATACTTTTAAATCTAAGGCAGTACAATTATAAAAGTACAGGCCTGTCACTAGATAATATAATAGATAATTCAAGTACTGATATGTTAATTGAACAGAACTAAATCTAGAATAGTTTACCAGCAATACCTGGACTTTCAGAAAGCAACAAAAGATCAAGTAAATAAAGAGTACATTTGTATTTTTAACTCCCTAAGCAGGAAGTTCTATACAGCTAGATTTTAAAATAAGTAAGTAATAGTGTCAACTAATTGCCACCTTTAAATATCTTCCTCCACACTCCAAGCAACAACTGGATGTGAGCAGTTATCACAAAGGTACCAAATGTGTAGATACCAAAATTAAAATATGTGGCTATCATGGGTAAGTTATGATTTTCTTTGTGTATGGAGGCAGGAATGGGTATCAAAAGTAACCAGTCTTATCAAGAATAATAAATATAAAGAACTATATTCAATTAAATACTGCAAATTATTGTATTTTAATTTGTCTTAGCTATAGAACCTCTATAGCTGACCAAACCTCTATAGATGACCAAAACTCAACCATCCTCTTCTGCTGAGGAACCTTTAGCCATTCTGCAGACGGAAAAGCTCTGGAGATATCAATTTAGAACAAAACATGTCATGATGGAAAGTTCTGGAAGACCAGGAGATGACAGCAGACCCCTTCTTGTAACAGTAGAAGAGGACTATCACTTATAACCCTAATGCTATGCATTTACATATCATTTATTAGCTAATTCTGTATTCTGGTGCCATTTAGCACAGTAGATCAAAACTGAGTTTTCATACCAAGCTGCACAGAATCCAACATACCTCATCCTCTTTCTATAAGACAACCGCCCTTAGTGTTCATTTTTTGACCCCAACATCAGGCAGCAGCTAAAAGGGCTGGCTGGAACAAATGGATTGCTGCCATTTGAAAATTTCCCAAACTAGTAGCCCAATATGAATATTAATTTTTTTAAATCTATCTAAAATGATTTTATGAGCTGGGCACAGTGACACATGACTGTAATCCCAATGACTCAGAAGGTGAATGTAGGAGGATCAAGAGTTCAAGGCCAGAGGCAGCCTGTGCAACTTAGTGAGATCCTGTCTCAAAAAAAAAAAAAAAAAAAAAAAAAGGCCGGGGCATGAAGCCCCATGGTAGAGCACTTGCAAAGTATGTGTGAGGCCCTGGTTCAACTCCCAAGTAAGTGAGGGCTTCTTTTTCCTCCTTAGTCTTGTAACATGAGACTGATATTGAGATGAATATTAAATAATGTGAACTAATTAAAGTGTGTATGAGCATGCACTATTAGCGTAACTGCAAACAGCTTTAGCTGAAAGATGAAGAAATAACAAATCAAGAGTTGTTTTCAAAATTTTGATAAAAGCATTTCCTCTAAGGACTAGAAAGATGTACAGAGTTTTAAGAGTGAAAACTAAAATGAGAATATTCCCTCCCCCAAAATCAGGAAAAAAAAAAAAAACTAAAAAAGAAAAACAGAAAAGAAAAGAAAAAGGAAAAAAGAAAAAAATGAGTCTGCATCTTGAGTTAATGGGCAATTGTTACATACTTTTCATTTTCTGTCCTTGACTTCTTGAAACTGACACTTGGGAGGCTAAGAATTACAAAATTAAGGCTATGAAGTCATGCAAATCATAAATGGCATTTTACTATATGCAGCTGAAAGGGCATATAAAGTACAAACTTTAACAAATCTAAAAAAATCAACTAGAAGAAAATCCGTTCCCACTAGAAACATTAAAAAATAAAACCATCATAGCTTTGAGTCTAAGTTTTTTTTTTTGTTTTTTTTTTTTAAGGTTTAGTAAGAAACTTTTGTGTTACAACTAAAATGAAGAGTTATCAAAAATTCACCACTGGAATATTTTACAAAAATTACTGCTACAAAGTAAAGTGACCATGAATTCCCTTGCCATACATCTTACCACTTTAGATGACTTGAGCACACTGAAATCTACAGTCTGCTTGTCATCAGAAAATATAACAAAGTTTTTATGTTTCCTTCAAAGTTTCCAAGTCCTTCAGTGAAGTCTAAATTAAGGACATACAAGAAAGAAACTGATAAGGGAAAAAGATAGCTACTAGGAATTTACCAAGACAGTCAAATATTGCCCGTTCAAACAGTGACACTGTAAAGAACAGCTTGGTAATCTACTTGGGGGATGTGTGAGGACTTTAAGCAAGCTTGGAGAGAATGATGATTAATGTAGGAAAAAACCCAAACCCCCAAAACCTGTGGGTCAGTTTAGGTACATAGTAGAAACAGCTGCAAATTGTTAGGAACATCAGCTGGGAATTGAAGAATAAATCAACGCCAGCTGTTAGTGGAGGCCCCAGAAAGCAAATAAACTCAATTTAGAGTTTCTGAGACCCAAGGGCCCAGGTGTCCTCTAGAGAAAAGTAAAACAAACAAGGCCACTTGGGACCTTGCTTAGGAAAGCTGTTTCAGGAGCTTTGTTTCTTGCAAACAGTTGGAAAGCCTTCCATGCAGGAAACTAACTGCAGAAGCCAGGTCCCCACTGCTGTACAGAGAAAGTCCCAGGCACTCTTTCTCCTAGGCTCTTGAGTTTCTGAGCCATGCTGACCTCCAATACAAAAGTCACTTTTAAGGGGCGGAAAGGGCAACACTGCGTTCTCCTAAAGAAAGAAATAATGCATACATAGTCACTCTGCTCCAGGTACAACTGCAGTACTGAAACGCATTTCTCGTCTCTCCACTAAACCAAACAAATAAATATCACCCACAGAAGGCCATTCTTGACTCCTATATCTATCACAATCGCCTCTCTGCTAATTTCGCATCCAAAAGGTTGAGCCTGACCAAAGGGTGGCGCAGCGTGCAACTTTCTCCCAGTCCAGAATGAAGCACAGCACGGTGACCTGGTATCAAACGCTAATGGACACCAGACTGACCTTTCTGGGTTGCAACGAGACGAGTCACCTGCCCATAACAACCCCTGCTGCACACGCCCCACATTCTTCAGCCCCACTCTAGGAGGAGAGAGTCTCTTAGGACTGAGGCCAGGCAGGAGAACGCCCCTCCCCAAACAAGGCGTTCAGTCTCAGTTCATATGGAAGAGTCACAACCAGGTGGGGTGCGGATAGAGCAAAAAGAACACTGACAATAACAAACGTGGTTTTTTAAGTTACAAAATAAAACGAGCCTCTTACCATCTCGCCTGAGGTTGGCGTTGCGCAAAGCTTTGAGGGATGCGCTCTGCGGAGTTGCAGAAGTGTCGCGATAGCTGCAGAAGTTTGCGCAGACTAGAATGTAGACGAAGACGAGACGGTGCATTTGGAATTAGCGACCTAGGAACAGCGTCGCTCCAAGAAACAAAGCCAGGTCCCACTCCTGGATCGGCACCGCGTTCCCACACGCCCGCCGCCTGCGCTCACCCGGCGCCGGCCCTGGCTGCTCTGCTAATCGCCGAGCTCTCCCCAAACTTCCTGCATGCTGAACTTTCTGAGCGCGTGTGGGTGCCGCACTTCCTTGTGGTGCTCAGTTGATAAATGGGGACGGGACAAACAACAGGTTGAGGTTGGTTCGCCCCCTCCGGTGGCCGGCAGCTGCAGCGCAGGCTGCAGGGAGCGGGCTGCGCAGCGTCTGGCAGGGGCCCAGGGCCACTGCCCCTAAGCTGCGCTCCCTCTTAGGGCAGCTGTTCCTGCACCCTGGGTTCCTCCCGCCTGGGCCAAACCTGCTTCGCCACTGAGCATGCCCAGTTTGACTGAGAGGCAGGACTCTTCCACCGCCTTGGGTTCTAGTCTAGTTGTAGGACCAGAAACGGAGCAGGCAACAGAGTGGCCCACAGGAAGTGGGGAGAGGGTAGGTTCTCAGTACCTCCTCTATGGTGACCACTGCATCTACTCACAAGCCACAGCACTGGGCTTGGAGATGGTGGGATTTGGGGTGGTGGTCTGGAGATGGGAGTGTTACTTTACTATTACCAAAATCAGATTCTGCTGAGTCAAGTTTTCTCTATAGATGCGTTGGAAAAAACCTGCAATCAGCAAGGAGCTGATCTTGAGCTTTCCTTTGGGTTCCCGTCAGTGCGACCTTAGTTGATCCTAGGGTAATTTCTCAGGTGGAAACACAAGCCATCATTTCCATTTCACTGAGTTGTAGCTGTCATGGACCCACGTGGTGACAAGTATAGTAAGTGCAACAATAGAGTGGTCAAGGATATTTTTCTGTGTCCTACCCCACCCTCTGTCTAGTAGAAGGGCTTAGAGGACAGGGTGGGGCTGAGCAGGGACGGATTGGGCAAGGTGAAGAAGTTGTGGGAGAACACAGTGTTCCTTTGCCTTCACAGCCCTTCAGGGTGAGGCAGGGACCATGCAGGCCTTGGAGATTCTCCCTTCTCTCAGTGCTTGGAAGCTGAGCATTGCAGAGGGGCAGCCCCTGGGTTCAAGGAGCTTCTACATCATGAATCTGTCTCGCCAAGGCGGGGCACTGCATCTGAGGAGGAGTGAGTACAGACTTTCTGCTCACTAGCTTGTCACCTGGAAGAATTCATTGGATCTCTTGAACCTCAGTTTCTTTACTTACAAAATACAGGAAACAGTTCTTAGTATGTATGGTTGTGGTGAGAATTATGTAAAATGACTTTACTATGTTATTTTGTTTATATCTGAATCCAAATCCAAACATAATTTCTCAACTTCTCACCAATGGCATCTAGAAGATAAATTTTCTAACCTCTTTTAGGCCTCCTAGCTCCTGAAGGTCTACAGTATGGGAATTGTTACCCCACTCATATGGAATTAGAAGTGGCTGATAAGGGGTGGAAGTTCAGGAGAATATAGAGTTTGTAAGTTATTATGCCACCCAAAACTGAGTAGGATGCATTTGTTCCTTTAATACATAAAAATTAGTGGAGTTCATCTCTACTGGCATCAGGGAGCCCAAACAGTGCTTTACAAAATGCCGGTTTGATCATCATGAAATCAATTTCAATACCAGCATTATTTTTTAAGTGAGTAGAATGGAATATAATAGCTTAGATGTTTAATTACCAGGGCTCATTGAAGGTAATAATATTGTTTCATGAAAATTGTTTTAGGTGCTCACAGCAACGTAAAAGAATTTCTGTGGGCTACTATCAAGAAAGTTTGAAAAACACTGGGAAAAAATCTAATCATATTGTTTTGAAACATAATCACCCACTGAGGGAGGCACTAAGGAGACATAAAATTTGGGTCTGCATTTAAGTATTTATTCATTCAACAAGTATTAGTCATTAGCTTCTTCTTTTGTTCCATTCTCTAAAAATCTTGAGGATGAAATAGTAAACAAGAGTCAAGGTTCTTAATCCCTTGGAGGTTATAGGCTAACAAAGCAGTACCATAGCAAGTAAATACATATTTATATTATATTTATATTTATATTAATGAGAGAAGAATGTACAGAGGTAGGTGGGAGTGGAGTAGGAGCAAGGACTAATTGAAATTTATGATAGAGTGTTTTAGAAGTTATGGAAATGCTCATTCAATTTCAAACTCAGCTCCTGACATGAGAATATAGGAAAAATGAGAAAACATGCAATGGGTTTATGTAATTAGGACAAGTATTAACATGCTAAAATTATCTGTCTCAATCTCTATATAAAATATTAAATTTAAAGTATTTGCTCAAAGTAGTATTAGCCAAGATACTAATACTATGCACTGCCAAGATATTGTAAATTCATGACGTCAAATATATTACCAGAGAATAGTTAAAAGATACCACATATAATCAACATGCTCTTGACCTTTAAAGACAGTAAAGATCCATATTCAACAATAAACCAAAAAACAAGACACATGAGCCTAACCAGTTATTCTGAACCTTGTTTTCAATATTATTTAATAATTATTTTTTCAAAATTAGGTCAATCATATAAACTAAGGTATTATTGTACGCAGAATAGGTTTTTATGAAAATATACTGACAGTGGGAAAGATCTGGTACAAAAATAAAAGATTGTTCCAATTTATTTTTAACATGAACTTTCAACTATACTTAGAAAAACACTGCATTAGCTGCTACATTTTAAAGGCTTATAAGTCAGATAGAACAATGTGAGCCAACACGATGAAATTAGACTTATAAATATTATTACTGCTCAGGTTAATATAAATAACTAGTCCACATTTAGTCATTGTTCAATGACATTCATATAACTAAAAAGGTGCATCTATCGTTAAGTAAAATAAAAGAAATGATAGCAACTTAAGATAGGTCAGTGTATAATGGCGTGTATCCCAAACAAATGTTCTGGCAGTAAGGATTTGATAAAAGGGTAGGTTAGTCTGTAACACTATTTTCTTTCATGTACTCTTTTCCTTATATTACTATGACCCAAGAATGGGGTTTCCCATTCATTTTCAGATACTCTTGGCTTCTTTTACTACTCATAAAACCCACAGCAGAAAAAGAAACACAGCATGACTTTCCAAAGCCTTCTCATCTCTGCAAGTGCTTCACCCCATGTTAATTTTTTAAAACTAGACTTCTACCAGTCTTTAACTTGTAACTCATGTACCACCTTTCTCTTGACAATATTTGTCATTTTATGAAGCCTACTTCCTTCAAAGAGGATATTCTGGTTGTTCATTCTCTACTCACTAGGTCTCAGGAAGACCAAAGCACCATGACATGCATGATACCCTGATTTCTGCTCCACCACTAGACTGAGCTTGTTCAAACTCTCATGAGACTTTGATCCTTCCCTGTAAAATATGAGTGTTGTATTAGGTTATTTTCAAGACTTCTTTCAGAATTGTGAATACTTTATTTTTAAAATCATGCCTTCACTCATAATTTTCACTGTGCTACATGTTGACCTTTGTTAAATCTAAACATGTTTTAAATAATTTTTGTTAGAAAGTCTGATTATATATAAGTTTCTACAAATTTTAATAAACTGGCATTTTCAAATTTCAATAACTACTATATACTAAAGTGGTAGCTCAATGTTGGTTTACCATCTAATACTACTAGTTACTTTTACTTTCAGAATTTGTCTTCTTTTAAAGAAATCATTTGTTCAAACATATAAAAAATCTAGATAAGGAGAATATGTCTTGGTGGTAGAAACAACTAAGTAAATGAAATATAGTTGATTAAAATTATGATGTAAATTTAGAAAAAGCAAAAGCAAAATTAACTCTGATGTTTTAAGGCCACTAGTAGGATGATTGTGATCAATGATTTGGCTCAGAAAAACAGGATTAAATTTAGTTTCAAAATTAAAGAAAGAACATATGAATATTCTGGATGCCAAAGAATGAAATTAAATATTCACAAGATGACAGTCTATGATAAATTTTCTAAATAGTTTCAAATTACTTGAAAGACCTCCAGTACTGGCATGGTACTGGAATATTTTATATTAAGCATCTACAAAATATATTATTAAATTATGTTGTCTCATCAACAAATAGCATACATTTTTATAACCCATGCCATGATCTTCTCTTAACAATTATAGTTACCTTTTCGTCAAACTCTTCCACATGTCACATTTATCCCTTTATTCTCATTATTAGTAATAGTGAAATAACTTGTAGAAAGACTTTAATGACTTTTTCTTAAAATCATTACATTCAGTGTGTAAATAGCGAAAATGACTCCAAAAGTAAGGCTTTTGTGGGACTGAAACATTGATTTATTTAACATTTTCCAAAGCAATATTAATTTACTCTTCAATTGGCAAGGGAGCCCATATCTTGAATATTGCCTTTCCTGAAGAGGAGATGGACTGAGTCCTTTTTTGTTAGTTATTTATCTTTAAATATAGTAAATGTTTACCACAGAAATACAACACAATTGATAATGATGCAGATTAGAGCACAATTTCTGGTTTACAGACTCTGGGTCCTACCTTGAAGAAAACCACATAGTATATGTTAATGTAATTAGAAGCCCAGGTGCTCTCAATTCATACTATACACTGTTGTTTATATTGTGTATGTAGATAATTCATACATACAACACCTCATATCGTCTAGCATCCCACACAGCATTCAATGTCAAATACAATTTATCAAGCTATAGGGCTCACATATTTCGAGCAGTAACTTTCCTATTTGATAGTTTAGGATTGAATGTAGCTGAAACTATCAGCTTGGCCTTTTGACAAGTAATAAGGACAACCAACCAATCAAGTAGCCAGTTCAGTCAAGCACCAGTTTTCCTTTACTGCGTTGAATTAGCCAGTGTTTCTGCTTAATAGAATGAGTCATGGGGTTATTTACCACATAAAAGTAAAAGAATTCCTAACTCTACATTTTTTTCTTTATTTTCTTATATCTTTTATTTCCATTTACCCACTTTTGAGCTACATTGTCAAATTTAAGATTTCAAAGATGAATATGCTGCCTATGCTGCAAGATTTCTTCCTTAATTGATCTGGGATGTCTGCCAGTCTCCTTTAGAATGCTACACTTTCATCTTTATAAGATTGGCTTATATCCAGCTACTTTCACATTTCAAGTTCTTTCTTACCTTGACATTTTTTGAGCAAGAAATTGATACTTAGGTCTTTAAATGTTCCTTTCTTTGAGGGAGGATTTTAATTCAATAAAGAAAATCTTTTCTTTTACTTATGTCCCTTGGAATTCTACATTCCATCTTCATTCTTTTCAGTTGAGCTGCTATTGAATGTTAGTAAGAGAATACTTAGAATTTGAGGGATATTTAACTCTTAATAATTACCAATTCTTTTTTTCTCTCCAAATAATCGAATTTTCCTGATATGAATTCTCCTCTATTACGGAGTTGCCTTTAAGTGTTTGAGATTCAGTTCATCTTTTGTGTTCTAAAATCCTGGATATCTTTTCTGACATCCTTTCTTGTACTTAAGTCTTTTAAAGAGAATCAATTGTATTGTGGAGAAGTATTGGAAGTGCTTTGAAAAATGAATAATACAATATATCTTTAATAAGCTAACTTGTGGTAGAAATAAATTACTTCATTAGGTATTGACCCTGATTCTTCTCTTTCATATTTTTTTCTTTTGAGGGTTACAAGCTATTTATAAATAATAGGGGCAATCTGTCAGGTAGTCTGCTCAGTCAAGCCTGGAAAAGACACTTATTTGACAATCTTAAACTGCCACAAAAAGTAAGTTTTGATCAATGCCAGAAATATTGACTAGTCACATAATCTTGAAAGTTCTTCAGGATTAATACTGATTGACTAAAGAATTTTCATGTGACTTTAAATTATAATATAATGTGTCTTTGGTCATGACATTTGTTTCATGATCATGTCCTTTATGATTCAGCACATACCACTTTCAAACCAGAAAGCCATGAACAGCCGCCTCTGGTTCAAACTGTTGTCTGTTTTTGAGGCTAGAGAGATATGATATACCTTTCAGGAAATTAAAAGAAATAAGCTTATTGACTTCATGTCAAATAATCAATAAGGTGCAATCTCAACAATGGACTGGATAAAGTGGAAAACAAAAGTGGTAAGGAAAGTATGTGGGAAACTATCGGAAAGAAGTAAGTTACTTCAAGGTTAATATACTCTTTAAAAACCAAACAAGCTTTTTAACAGTAGGAAATGTGTTTTAAGATGGAGGTTTTTGCAACCACTAAAAGCAGTTTAATGGGAATTATATAAATATGAAAGTCCTGAAAATGAAATTCTTCATTGAGGGAAAATTTTGAAAGGCCACAAAAGTTTTTTTTCCAATTGTGGAATTTTGTTACTCTATGATGTTGTTTGTCTTCCTAAGAGTCTTTAGTTTTTGAATAATAATGGTATCATATAGTACAACTAGGAATTTGAAGTAGTTCTATTTGAGATCCTTTTCAAGTTGGTTATTTATTAGGAGTGTCATCTAGAACTCATAAGGATTAGCAACATTCTTAATTGGTTCTAAGGCATATACATGGATATCAAATATTAAATACAGAAAAATATGTGAAATATTTTTTAATGTAGCTAACATCTTGAGTAGTGCTTTGAAAACAAATATATTTTTCTCTAATGCATTAAATTGATGTAACTGTTTTTCTGGCACAATATTAATTCTAACAAGCATAAGTTATTGAATTCATTTTTGAGGTCAAAATTTTTAAAAACAGATTTTTATGTGGAAAATGTAAAACTATTAAGGCTAATAATTTCTGGTATTTTTTAATGTTCCAAACATAACATATGCAACAACTAGAGGAACCTATAATAAAACTGAGGAACAAATCTCTGAAGTAGCTGTTCCAAAGATTATTCTGAAAAGTGTACATACTTCCTTCTGTGGGAAACTTGTAGGCCCTAATTCAGAGTTAGCTTTGTGTGTAACTTAACAAACTCAAATACCTTTTTTCTCCATTAAATAGTAAACAAAAGGTGAAGGGTAAAGAATAATAACACAGAATTGGGAGTAAGGGAAGAATTTTTAAACAATGTATAGAAAGAAGAAACAAAAATTCAACATGGTAGACATTATATAAGGCTTATAAACAAACATGTCATGTCTGTCTGTCAGTTTGCCACACTGTGGGGGCTTGTGTGTTGAGGCTGAGAGCTCTGCTGCTGTAACCTCAGATATGAGCAAGGTTGCCCATGATGGATAGGTTTTCAGTTGAGCTTCCAGAATAAGACAGACTAGGGAGTAGGACCTGGTGAACCACTCCCGAAACAACTAGCCATTGAAAACCCTATAAATAGCAAAGAAACACTGTCAGATAGAGTGCCAGAAAATGAGCCCTCCAGGTTGGAAGGCACTCAAAAGACTACTGGGGAAGAGTTGCCTCCTCAAAGTGGAGTCTACCATGATGACAGAAATGGAGTAAAGCTCCAGGGTGCTAACTTGCTCATGTGGCACGCCTCAAAATGAGGAGAAACAACTGTAAACATCCATTAATAATTGGAACATGGAATGTACGTAGTATGAATCTAGGCAAATTAGAAATTGTTAAAAGAGAAAGGGAGCGCATAAACATTGACATTCTAGGCATCAGTGAGCTAAAATGGACTGGCAAAGGCCATTTTGAGTCAGACAATCATATGGTCAACTATGCTGGGAATGATAAACTAAAGAGAAATGGGGTTGCATTCATCATCAAAAAAGACATTTCAAGATCTGTCATGAAATACAATGTTGTCAGTGACAGAATAATATCCATACGCCTACAAAGAAGGCCAGTTAATATGACTATTATTCAAATTTATGCACCCACCACGAAGGCCACAAATGAAGAAAGGGAAGACTTCTATCAGCTTCTGCAATCTGAAATAGATCAAACATGCAATCAAGACATACTGATAATCACTGGTGACTGGAATGCAAAGGTTGGAAACAAAGAAGGCTCAGTAGTTGGAAAATATGGTCTTGGTGACAGAAATGAAGCTGGAGATCGCATGATAGAATTTTGTCAGACCAATGACCTTTTCATTACAAATACATTTTTTCAACATCCTAAACGGAGACTATACACATGGACTTCACCACATGGAACATACAGGAATCAAATTGACTACATATGTGGAAAGAGACGATGGAAGAGCTCTGTACAAAATGTCAAAACAAGACCAGGTGCTGACTGTGGACCAGACCATCAACTTCTCATATGCAAGTTCAAACAGAAGGTAAAGAAAATTAGAACAAGTATACGAGAGCCACGGTATGACCTTGAGTATATCCCACCTGAGTTCAGAGACCACCTCAAAAATAGGCTTAATGCATTAGACACAAATGATAGGAGACCAGAAGAGTTGTGGCATGACATAAAAGACATCATTCAAGAGGGAAGCAAAAAGTTCTTTAAAAGACAAGAAAAAAAGAAAAGACCAAATTACATGTCAAAAGAGACACTGGACCTTGCCCTTGAACATAGAGCAGCTAAAGCAAAAGGAAGACAGGATGAAGTTAAGGAACTAAACAGAAGATTTCAGAAGGCAGCTCAAGAAGACAAAAGCAAATATTATAATGACATGTGCAAGGAGCTGGAGGCAGAAAACCAAAAGGGAAGAACACGCTCTGTGTTTCTCAAGCTTAAGGAAGTGAAGAAAAAATTCAAGCCTCGAGTGGCAGTAGTGAAAGATTCTACAGGGAAAATATTAAATGATG